>JABFEA020000085.1:10891625-10909761 GCA_019775915.2 Cyphomyrus plagiostoma
GTGCATCATGGGAGTAGTGGGAGAGCATGACAGGACGGCATGTGCGTGTGTATAGTGTATGGTATATATGGTATAAGGTGTATGGTGTGTATGGTGTATATGGAATATGGTGTATATGGGGTATAACATATGGCGTATAGTATATGGTGTATATGGTGTATATGGTGCGTATGGTGTATATGGTGCGTAAGGTGTATATGGTATATATGGTGTATATGGTGTATATGGTGTATATAGTATATACAGGTATGGCATATGGTGTATATGGTATATGTGGTGTATATGGTGTATGGTATATATGGTGTATATGGTGCGTATGGTGTATATGGTGCGTATGGTGTATATGGTGCATATGGTGTATATGGTGCATATGGTATATATGGTGCATATGGTATATATGGTGTATATGGTATATGTGGTGTATATGGTATATGTGGTGTATATGGTATATACAGGTATGGCATATGGTGTATATGGTATATGTGGTGTATATGGTATATACAGGTATGGTATATAGTGTATATAGTATATGTGGTATATATGGTACATACAGGTATGGTATATGGTATATATGGTATATGGTGTATAGTATATGGTGTATATGGTACATACAGGTATGGTATATGGTGTATATGGTATATGTGGTATATGGTATATGTGGTATATGCAGCAGTGAATGGGCGGCAGCGTGGGGGCGGGTCGTACTCCTGCAGCTCTGTGATCAGCTTCTCCTTCTTATCCAGTTCATCCCGCAGGCTTCCCAGCTGCTTCTGGTGGGTCTCGCGGTGGCTCTGTATCTGACGCTCTACCGCCTCCTGCAGGACGGACAGAGACAAGACAACAGGGTCAGAAACGCATCCCGTCATCGTGCAAAACGTCAGCGTTAAACCCGAGTCACGCTTACAGATCCACCCACTTACCTTGACTTCATTAGCTGTCTGAATCTCGTTCTCCTTCTCCATTGCATGGACTTTCTCTGCAGAAACAAACCTAACTGTCATTTCTTTGCTATCAGAAAACCACAGAAATCTAGAAAGATAAATCGCAAGCAGAGTAATATCTTAGGCAAGAATTATTTTACCCTGCACCAAAGATTTTTTTGTAGTCGGCTGAACAGTACAGGATTATAGTTATTCTTTTTATGTTTTTATTTGACTGCCTTCTGATAAAAGCAAATACTGCAGCATTGCTGGCGAAGATGGAATGCAAGGAGACCAAGAATCTTCAGTAGGAAGCATCATAAATCACCCACCACCCCGAAAACAACATGGCGGCAATGGACGAGTTGGGGGGGGGGGGGGGGTTTGTCTCACCCTGGGCACTGAGCTTCACCAGCTCCTCATTCAAGGAGTCCACGTTCTCCTCCAGCTGCCGTTTCTTCTGCTCCACGTTCTGCAGGTACTCTGTCAGAGACTTGATCTTGGCCTCGTGCTGTGGGGCGACGCACAGAAGATGGGGAGATGAGACTTCCCTGCTCCCAGCGGGTCGTTCTTGTGTGTAATGCAGGCAGATGTGTAGAGCACAGACGGACACACGTGTAGTGCGAAGCGGGAACGCCGCTAAGACAGTGAACATACTGCAGACAAGCGTACGCGGTACAAAGGAATCAAGTACGTAGTGCAAAAACAAAATCCTGAAATGCAGAATATCAAGCAATATTAATTAATTGCCAATTAATCAATTATCGAGAAACCGGAATAATAATAATAGTTGATGATGATGTTATAAAAGCTTCTGGAAAAATACAGGAGCCCCAGACCGGGAGCAGCACTAAAGCCATTTGGCACGACCCAGCACCAGCACTCACAGAAGTATTTCATCACAACATAATTGCATCACAGAAGGGCACCGGCGCGGGCAGCGCCCGCTGGGAGGCCCCCACCTGGGAGATCCGCAGCTGGCAGGCGGCCAGCTCCTTCTCGTTCTCATCCAGCTTGTGGTTGCTCTCGGCCTGGCAGCTCTCCAGTTGCTTGCAGCGCTTCACCATGCTCTTCACCTCCGATTTCATCTTGCTGATGTAGAGGCGGGCCACCGTGAACTCCTCATCGATCAGCCCGCTGCCCTCATGTTGCTGGGGGTGGGTACAGAGTGTCAGTATCGCCCAGCAGGTTGGGGGGGGAATCATGTGACCATGAAGGCCATCTGAGGATGGACCAACGAGGTAATGCACACGTCACATCCGATTTCTCCGGTGGACGACGCGGTGAACCGAAGCGGACATCGTCGCCAGGCAATGACGCCCTACCTTGATATCGTTGCTGCCCACCGCGATGCCGATTTCGGCCAAGTCTTTCAGCAGGGAAGCCATCATCTCGGTGACTCTCTTCTTCTGGTGGTTGGTCATCTCCTTCAGTTTCTGCAGCTCGGAGTCGATGGAGCTCAGGATCGACTGGGAGGGTCAGGGAAAAGCAGGCGATCGGACTCGACAAGGAGCAAGAATACAGAAAAACACTCCGGCACGACCCCATGCCGCATGGCACAGATACAACATTAATCAGTTAGCGACTGACTGATATCTGCTTGCTGCCTGGATACTATGGCTCATGTGCAGTTGTGTGCTAACTGTACTCTGAACACTTGATTGGACCAGGCTGGCAGCCCATGTGACGGAAACATCTCCAGGCCAATTGGTTGTCTTCACACTCACCGATTTCTGGCTGAGCTCCTCACTCAGCATCTCAAACTCCTTAGTCTTGTCTTCCACCTCCTGGCTTTTCTGGTCATAGTTAACGGCAAGCTCCTCCAGGGCCTGCAGCACCTCCTTCACCTCCTCCTTGGAGGCCTCGTTCTCCGCCTGGAGCCTGTTGAGCTCTGCTTGCAGGTTGTCGTGGTCACGTCGCGTCGACGCCAACAGCTGCAGAATCACACAAGTCAAATCAAGTCACGTTTCTTGAGGAAAAGGAAAAAGGTGAGAGACGTCCAGGCTTCCCTGCCCTCTGGGGTACCGACCTCCTCCTGGTCCAGCATCTGCTGCTTCAGCTTCTCAGCCAGCTGACTCTGCTGGTTGATCTCATCATCCTACCCAGAGGGGATGCACAGGACAGCCCTTAAATAACTGCACAGCCAACCATATAGCCAACTCACGTAATTCCTGACACGGCTATATTCCGTGAAACGGTCTTCAAAGGCGACGAAGAAAACAAAAACAACCTTAATCATCACCAGATTTCCTCTTGATACTTTATTCTCTTACAAATATAAAGCTACCTCTTATTTGAAAAAGCAACGTGACTGTTTCAGCTGCAGCCGGACTGATGCGCGTGTGAGTCTCTCGCGCTGCCTCTCCCTGCCGCATCTCATGCGACGCCCACCTTGTCATCCAGTTGCTTGTAGAGCTTGGCCAGCTCCTCCTCGCATTTCTCCTTCTCGGCGTCGGAGAGCCGCACCCCCGGCATGGCAGGAGAGGCCACCTGCTTGTCGTTGTTCACCACGTTGTCCAAGGCCAGGACGTCCGCGGTGGCCTTCTCCTTGTCAAACTGCTCCTCCGCTGGTACAGTTTCACCTACACCAAGCGTGGTGGACAGTTAGCGCTCGGCTGGGGTTGTAGCGCGAGGCTCCCGAAGCCGAATGAGGCCCTCACCGTTGCGCCAGCGATTGAGCTCGTTCTCCAGCCATGTGATGGTGTTGCGCAGGGTCTTGTTCTTTTCCTTCTCCCGCTCATACTTCTTCTTCCACTGCTCTGCGGTCAGCTCCACGTTGACGCACACGGTGTTCTTGATGGTCTTCGCTCTGAAACCCCAGAGAACCTTACTGGCAACTGGCAGTTTAAGGCGGCGGACGAGTCTCGGAACGTCGCAACAAAGTGTAACGCAGACCGACTAACAACTAAAGGAATGTTTTAGGCTGTAAACGCGCGAACGCGAAGGTGTTTAGCAGGCCACCAGCAGGAACACGATGGCGGCTTTGTCCCTTAGAGGAGCAGATCTCACCTCTGTCCGAACATGAGTGTGGACTTGGTCTCCGCTTCATTGAAGGAGGAGGGTGAACAGCAGATAACGATGGTGGTCCTGCAGTTACCCCCCAGAGAGTCCTGAAGGATCCTAGTCATCTTACTGTCTCTGTACGGAACATACGTCTGCAAGGGAACATTTGAGCCACGGATGTTAACACGGCCTTCCAAGGCTTCGTGAAAAGCCGCTGTGATGTCATCGCATCATCATCAGTGTTATTGGGCCTTTTGCTAGAAGCGTCCATAACAACGGTCAAGATGAGCATAGTGATGCACTATGAAACTATTACACATGGAAAACATTCCCTAAACAATATATCTAAGTATTCGCTCATGTTACATTAACCCCTCTTATAATGGCCATTGGGCTTTATTCCCAAACTAACAGCCTGTCAATAAGCAGACTAATAGCACGGGCATCTTAACCAATGAGTGCAGATGGCCATGAGTTACTCACGGTGCCCTCCGCCAAGGCTGAGATGACGTTGCCAAGCGCAGAGAGCGACTTGTTGATGTTCTTCGCCTCGTCCAGTACCGCTCCCTCTGCTCCAGTCTTGCTGACCTGTATGCAGCCAGCCAATCGGCAAGTCAGCTGAAAAACTGCAGCCTCATTTGACAAACCGCACGAAGGAAACTCCCAGGGAGGCGCCCTATCAGGAAAGCCGATACTGCACAGCCTGTGTCAAGGGGCCGACTTCATCAGGTTGCCAATACAAGGTGACCACGGACTATTAAACACCTGGACCAAGGTGGCTCCAAGGGAACGACTTGTCTGAATTGGCTATGGGACAAGGACTCGGCCAACTTCAAATAAAGCCGGCTAATTATAATGGACGCCCAGGAACATATAACTTTGTCGGAAATCTACGTGTGCATGGAAGGGCAAACAGATAAGCAGGTTTTTTTTTTTTTTTTAAAAAAAAAAACCCAAAGCTTACAGAAATGTGAAGCTTCAAAAATCTTAACTGAGGAAAATGAATTGGCTCAACAGCTATTAGAGGCATTTGGGAACAAGTCACACTCCGATGGAACAGACCAGCAACTCTGATACACTTGTCAGCGGTTCTCTCTGCTACACACCGTCAATGTCAAATTCTGTAGACCTTTGGCATCGTCTTCCAACGTGCCAAGCAAGAGCAAAGCTAAACAACAACAAAGTGTCAAGTTTACTTCTCTACCTGGAACAATAACCTTGAAGGTTTAGGGAAATACGATGCTGACCTTTAAATATGCAAATGTATACCAGTCTGATTGCATATCATCTAAACTAGCAAACCGATAAACCAATGTGAAGGCCTCAGATTTAGCTGCTATAGATCCGAAACGTGGCATCACTGCTGTTCACTGGGACAAAGGGGCTAGAATCGGCCTTGGTGCGGTACTTCGGGGATGTGGCACACACACCTTCTCGCTGCCGGCCAGATCCACCAGGTAGAGCTTGCCGCTGAGCTTCTGTTCGGTCTGCGTGTTCTCCTGCTTCACGTTGATGAGGAAGATGCTGTGGCTTCGCGAGCTATGCTCGTTCATGTCTGCAAGGCGGCAGGGGGAGCAGTGAAAAGCCAGCCAGCCGCTCAGTATGCTGGACATGTTTGTCGTCGTTCTAACAGTAACGGCGTATGGCATGCGGTGGAAAAATGGAAGTGCATTTTCATATGTGCATGCGTCTGCAGTGCAAGTGTCTTAGGCAGTCAAAGGAAACGTTTAAGGCTATTTATCTGCATGGTACTTGTATATCTGCTCGGAACAAAGACACAATTTAACATTAGAACACATGCAAATCAAAAGTAACAATCAAAAAGACAAGTGTCACCTTTCATTTATTTCACATAAATATTTTATTGGTTAAAAAGTCAATGAGGCGTCGATTAGCCAATTAGCCAAGTTGATTAGTATGCTAGAGGTCAAGGGTCAAAAAAAAATACATCAATGTATTTGGACGGTAGCTGCAATTACCAGGGTGACTTTAGGGGAGGTTTTGAAATGGCTGAGCTGACACACTTTGACAGATAATATCATAGTCTTACACCAACATGAAGATCATTTAAACATTGTTGTCTTGGACTGACTAAGAGTTTTGCACCTATAACACACACAAAGAGGGCTGCCTACCCCCCCCCCAACAATCAGACTATCCATCATCTGAAACTTGTGACACAGTAGACCTCCTCATGCCAGCTTGGTAGGGGCGAGCGCTACAATACATCTCCTTCGATGGCTGACAGCACAATGCCATCTTTTCACAATGGGGACCGCAGGCTTGACTGAGGGACACAGCATGATTGGAAGGAGCTGCCACTGGCTATATGCCACCATCTGCCCTTTAGCGCCCCCTAGCAATGTCTCGGCTAAGTGTGGAGCGGGAGGAACCTAGCCATTTAACACACACCATGGAACCAGAGCAAGCGGAGTTTTCCATTTAAGGACATTTTTTTGAGCCATGCTCTACTCAGAAGATCCCTGGCTTCAAAAACCAGGTCTTAAGCTTGACAAAACTGCCCATAAAATTACTTTGGATACCTCTTAACTCTAAGAGCTATGAGCTCTAGCAGTAAATGTCTCAAGTTAGGCCCAGCCAAAGGCAGAGCATCTGGCCAATCTGCTGAACCCGGGCTACTCACTCGTAACGGCGACATGGCGGTTCGATTTTCCCTCGTCGATGGTGTCCATGACTTCTTCTGGGCTACAAACAAACCGCTCAGTACAGCCCTGGGTGGAGATAAGCTCTCAGTCAGGGTGTGATCATTCACATCCTGGATAAACCTAGCCACAGGCCTTCAAGAGAACCTATTAGCTAAGCAAACATGTTAGCCAACTGCTTCACATTTACACAACACCTGACATGCTGTCACGGAAATATAGTGGCATGCACTTACCTTAACATATGGGACTCTGTTCTTGTCTTCATGCACTGATAAATTGGTCTTTGATACTGAAGGAGAGAGAACAAACTGTAATACACCAAGAGAACAAAAATGGCAGCCCATGAAATGAGCTAATTTGATCCACTATCATTTCCTTTGTACAATCAGTGCTACTCAAGTATGTTTATTTAGTCAACCGCTCTAGAACAAAGAGCTTACCGTCCAGGAGGTCCCTGATCTTATCCAAGTAAATTTCAAAATAGGAAACCTGCAAAATAAAGTCTCCCATGAATACAAATGTACATCTTTAAAACAGAAAAGAGACCCAGAATACACACAGTAAACAAACAGACTGCATCCACCTTGATGTGAAACTCCAGGTTCTCATCCATGGAATAAATGTAGTTGAAAATGTCTTGGACTATTCTGGGGATGATTCCCATACCATCTGTATCATGGAGGTTTCCCTATAAGCAAATGAAAAAAGGACATTCAGGTTGGGATGATGAATTTCTGCCATTATTTTACCAAACCCAAGAACCACATATGCAGTCCAATTCTGCCCCCTGTTGCATGATCGATGCGCCACACGTAGTGTCTGTACATATGGTGTCGTAACTGAATATGAATACTATAAAAAACGTACCTCCATGGTGTGTGTTTTACCAGAAGATGTTTGTCCATAGGCAAAAATTGTTCCGTTATACCCTTCAAGAACATCTAAATGAAATTAAAAACACAAGGATAAGGAAACCACCATTGCTGCCTACTTAAGGTAACTATAAATGCATGTAGAAAAACAAGTCGCATGTTGTAAAACTGCACTTATAAAACAATGGAAGAAAAACCTCTACGTGCAGTTAACATGTCATCATAATGATAATGGAAATTTTCTTTTGATTCTTCCAAAGTCTATTCCGCTTTGATGACGTTAACTAGAACTCTGAAGGAGCAAGGCCAGACTGAAGATCACCCTTCACCTTTGACAATCTTCTGGGCACACGCGTTGTACACCTGCTCCTGCGTCGTGTTGGACTGGAAGACCCTGTCGAACACGTAGGGCTTTCCCTGCACACGGAGTGAGAAAGGGGACAATGAGGCAGCTGTGAGTGATGGGTCTTCGCAAAGTGCCACGGTACAGGATACTAAACAATGACACTGTTCATGCCAAATGGGGAAAAAAAACACACAAAAAAGAAATTCAGTAAGGGATACAATTACCTAAATTAAATACAACAGAAGTATCACATATCAAGCTTTAACGCCAAGTTTTAAAGAGTTTGAACATTTAACGTTAATGCCGAAAAATGATCTTGTGAAGAATAAAAAATAAAATGTATCTACTGATATATATAATTAGGCTATAAAATTGAAAACCTAGGAACTCCTCAAGCAACCCCTGCAGGCCCTGACTGGGAGCAACACGGACATCTGGGACGCTGATGGAACGTAAGAGGAACCACGAGCTCAGGGTTACCTAGGCCCGGGGACGTTCATGACCGGAAGCAGCGACGCCACAAGGCTGCATTTAATTATAGCTCCAATCAAACTGTCATTTGCAAATTGCTACATCAACAAACAGGTTGCCATCCTCTTATACTGGATATGCAAATAAATGCTAGACCTAGAACACACAGAACAGCCTGGTCCCTGAGGGAACATGCCTAAGGTGTAAACCGAAATAAACACTAACAGCTCACACAAGCGTTCGCCCAGCCTCAGCTCTGAAGACCTGCACAGTGACGACAGAACATTTTTACGTAACCAGCCTACGGCCCTCATCAAGTCACTCTCGAGTTTGCGCTGGTTCTTGCATTCAGGGCTGTCTTGAGCACTGCTCCTGAAGCACATATTAACAGCTATGAAACAGTCCCATAGTTCTAAAGCATTCTTAGGCACATCAGCTGACATGATACAAGCAGGCAGATGATCCATAAATGTGACCATCTCAGAGGAACTCAATGTCTTCTTTTGTTACTCCTATTACTGTCCTCTAAGCAAAACCTAAAGGACTGCCACAAAAATTTACAAAACGATAAAAAAAAACATTCCTACTGGAACAATTCAGGTTTAATGCCTTCTCTATGATGAAACAGCATGAATATACCAGGAGACCTTCTAATGTACCTATGTAAACATTCTCTGCAAGAAACCAGGACTGTAGTGCACTATCAATTGAACACTGGTTCAGTATACCTACGGATGATTATCTGCCATCACAGCACAAAGCAAGTCAACACTTTCTGGGTGATGATACATAGAGCAACATTTTTAGCGACGTTGCTGGCCAATGCTGCTGTTCAATGTTGCTTGGGCACTTTCCCACTAATACTGGGCAACAGATTTCTATTTGAAAACTTTGGCAGTGAGCAGCTTTTCGTGATCATCCAGACCCGGATGAGTTGCCCTTCGTCTTAGCTGGTCGATAACTGCACGGTAATGATGATTATGCACGATTAATGATGATAAAAAGTAGCCCTTTTTATCATGCTTTCGATTCACTTTCTTCACGACGCTCTTCCTGGCAAAGGGTCACAGTGGCAGCATGAGAAGTCAGGCCAATGACGCCCAGACGTTCCCAAACCAGCTAGGACATATATTCCTTTGGGTATGTCCTGGTTCGGACAGCCAGCAAGATAATCCTGGAACAGCTCCCTTGGGAGGTGACCCGGAAGCATCCTCATGAGATGTCTAAACAAGAGCCAGCTCTTCTTCAGATCAGAAGGGACGGCTTGATTTCAAGGTCCCTCTGGATTTTCAAAGACCTCACCTGACAGTGAGCCCAGTAAAACGCAGAGAAGCCGCATTTCAGTCAACTGTACTTGCACCTGTGTTATATTGGTCGTTACCCACAGCTCTTGACCACAGATGAAGAAAGGGACACCAAATGACCAGTAAACCCTAAGTCTTATCTCAGGACTTATCTACTGCTTCAACCAAGATGCATTAAATAAAACGCATGTGTCACAGGGGAAGGAGACTACAGTTATAACGATTACTCGATTAAACTTGATTACTTGACTATTACAAAGCAACGATTAAAGTTTTCCTTCTCGAATACTCAGCAATGTGGCGGTTGGAAGGCGGGACATAGTGGATGAGGGTCCAAATAAAGAGCGAAAGCATCAGTTCTTAGGGTACATCACACTAAACGTGAATGAGAATGCAGCCGTCTGTCGTTATTGCAAAGCAGAACTTAAATATTATCACAGCACGACTGCAACGCAAATACATTTTAAAAGACGACATGGAGGATTCACTCAATAAAGCGAGGGTAGACATGCGGCCCATTTAGCCGCTCAGAGTAGCCTAGCCTGCCGTTGACACCACATTGGCTTAAAATATTTAGCTTAATGTACTTTCTACGATTTCTGTACATCAAAATATTTGCTACTTAAGCGAAGATTAGTCCAGTTGCTTGGCTGCATCATTCTACATAATACGGTACATATAATCATTTTGCGTTAATTATTTTTTGCACATGTATTGTGTGTTAAAACTGGATGATACTGGAAAAAGTTCACAGTGCGATGCAGCGTCGACAAATAACTAGCTTTTGCTCGATATCGTCTCCGTAGAATACAAAACATTTCCATAAAGTGGAAGGCGACTGGCTTTTCGTGACCAGTTCTTGTTTTACTCCTTTTCACTTATTTTGCAAATTTCTCACAAATGTGCCGCAGCAACTAGAAGCGAGTCCAGCAGCCAGGACAAGAATGATTCCGGTTGTCTGGGAGGGAGCATGCTGAGCGCGGGTGGGCAGCGTTGTCACCGAAGGCCGCCGCTTTGCGTCTGTGGAATCGGCACGTTCACCCCACGTGTGTGCAAATACCCCGCTTACCTTTCACTGTCCAAAAACATGCAACAGTGAATTGGACTCTGCCTGAACTGACTGCATGCGAGACTGCAATGTATATATCATATGGTAGCATAAACAATTACTCAATGAATTGGTAGATTGATTATTGATATAATCAATAGTGGCGGCCATAAAGATGACAACTGCCGCTTGTGGCATGCTTTATACTCTGCCCCTTCCCTCAAACTTCTACAAGCGGAAGACATGATCCCTTGGTTAGCAAGGACAATTCTTAGCAGTTCTCAATCCTGTAGGTTACAGATCTGACTTCATTTTAATGATCTCCTAAATAACATTTGAAACACAAGCTACAGAGACTTATTCTGAAATAATTAAGGGCCACAACAGACTGGACCCTAACGCACTGTGCAGCCTGAATATAGTGCGTCACCAAAGATCAACAGAAAGATTCTACTGCTGTTTATCAAATCAATTTATTTAACCAAAACTATCAGTTAAAAAAAAAACAAAAATCAGAAACTCTGGAGGGTCACCCCACTGAGATTTACAGCCCAAGGTCAAGTCCCTCTGACCTGTGTGGTTCACATCCCGTGGGCAAGAATTTGCCCAGACACAGATTCCAAAAGTCCTCTTCTGTTAGCATCAGACCCAGACGTTCCCTGAGCGCCCAGACCTCTGCATCTGTTGTTCTATAAACAGACAATGCCAGACAAAGAAATGCGCCGCAAGCCACTCACTGCTCAAATAACAAAGGCCCCGCCTTTACCCATCCAGGGCTCTTCCTCTTCCTTGTTCTTGTACCCGTGGCATAGAATAAAGTTTCAAGAAAATGGACACAAACCGGAGGCGTAGAGGAGGTGACATTTTGCTCTCGAAAGCCTAAGAGAATGGGATGGGTGTTTAAAGCATGTGGTTCTCTGTCAAGACACTATCACATAAGTCAGAAGTCCGCAAGGACAAGGACTCCCATTCCCCTTAATAATGTTTAACCACCTTTGGAAGACTGGCTATGATAAGGAGAGGTGAACTGCAGGATACATAGGACACAGCCAGCCTTTGCAAACAAGGGGGGGAACATTCATGTAGGAGTGTATACCGAGTTTCTATACCATAAGGCATTGTAGTCAAGAGCCTGGTTGAAGTTATTCATGCTGACTGAAAAATATCAAGAATAAAGAATTAAACTACCTCTGTTAGCATTATTGTAAAACAAAATAACCAAAATCAATTTTAAAGATCAATATCGTCAGCTTAAAGTCCTGCCCCAAGGGTATTCATTTTTTTCTTCTTCAGAAGAACAAGCAATAAACACACAATAACAGTGTGATGACAGTCTTGAGGGATGGGATTAGGTGATGGGATGAGGGATGGAATGAGGGATGGGATGAGGGATGGAATGAGGGATGGGTCAAGTGCGAAAGATCTCAGGCCTGTCTGTGTTGAAAGAGCCAGAATATCATCACATGCTGGTTATGGCAGCTGGGTGTGGAACTCAAATATCCTTGTATGTCTCTCCGGCAAACTGACAGCGGAAGAATAAAGTTATCTTCCACAGGAAGCCCACAGCCTACCTATCCAGACAAGGTCATATGCCAAGGTGTAGCACAGGGGTGCCCAACTCCAGTCCTGGGGGGCCGGAGCCCAATGTAGCTTAGTTCTTTCCCTGTTCCACCACAAATGATTCAGCTCACGAGCCATGTGGTAATTAGCACAAGGAGTTGAATCAGGTGTGTTGAATGAGGGGAAACCCAAAAATGTGCAAGGCTCCCCCAGGTCTGGAGTTCAGCCCCCCAGCTGTAGCAGTTTGGTTTCAACAACCATTGCAGAATCATAGCTAAACAGAGTCATAAAATCTAAATCACCTGATGCTACAACAGGGCCGACTGTAACCATGCCTTCTGGAAACTGTACCCCAGGGCCGACCTATCCAATTACAGCAGGTTTTCAGGGAGTCCTTGTGTCATTTATTTGCAATAGTTCCTGGATAATGCAATCATAGAGTAGGTGGAGTTCTTGTCGGGCCGACAATGCTTCAAACTGTGGAAGCAGTTAAGGAAAATATCCCAACATGACTCAGCTGACAAGGCCCATAACATGCGTATCAAAGGGCACCATCCACACTCAGGAAACTAGACCGCATACATTTTTCACCAGACAAATGCACGGACATAACCGAGAAACTTGTAAGAAACTTGGAATTCCACCCCGTCAGCATAAAGATCGCAGCTTAAGTTTCAACTAACAGTTAAACGGTAGCGGGGGGAGCTGGACAGTAAATATTTTTGGCCCCTCAGACCTGTGGAATCTGCAGCCTGGGACGCCACATGGAATCTTCTACAACGCAGCCAAGGGAACGGAGGCGAACTCTAATGGGCATATGCCAGCCGTGCTGCAGAGGTGCCTTCTGAGACTCCCATCAGAGTAACCCTTACCAGCACCTCTCTCACTGTGACGGCCTTCATAGTTCAGCCTGACAGAGATTGCGGCCGCATGTCAATTAATAACAGTGGAAAACATCCAGGCATTTCCACCAATTGTTATATAAGGGCGCTGCTATGTCTGCTATCAGCAATCTCATTAGCTTTTACAAGAAAACAGGCCTATTAGGCAATCACACACAGACATCACATTAGCTGTCGCACTTATTATAACGTAAACCAAAATAAAAGAGGTTAAAAGCCTGTCTTGTTTTTCAGTAACCTCCGCAGAAGCGCCCATTCCTTGAGTTATCATGGTCTTTCTCTCCGCACAGCCTGAGGCACAAGAGTATGCATCCGTGCTTGTCTGCAGGATCGCGGCCTCTCCCAAGCACCAACATGCCAGCCCCGTGTCCTTGTCACAGAGCGCGAGTCCGAACATGCACAGCTGGTGTGTGGCCTATTACCAGGGGCTGAAAACCACCAGAAAACAACATACCAATATGGACCAGGGTGCTTTAAAGGATGAATAAGATGACACTGAGCATTTCAAGCTTGTGTTCCACACTGACATAATGAAAGGTCACATGTCAAAGTTGTTTTTAAGCTGAATCTTATGAACTGCCCAAAGGAAAGCACTGAGCTCTAATGGGCTTCACCGTACAGCAGACAAAAATTTTATGAGTCTTCAATATCACAGCCACACAAGTGCTGTAATATGAGTGTTTAAACCACTTCATACTGGGCTTGGATTATATCAGTCATGGAAGGGGACCAGTGAAATGAAATGGCATTCAAAAATCTGTGACACAGGTCTGCCTTCTATAGTTTAGCAAGCAATAATAATAATTCTTGCTTTCCATTTCCTGGCATACAAATCACAGTGAGTATCTGGCAGCATCATACATTTCCCAGCAAGCATTTCACTGACTTCTCCTGAAGTCATGGGAAGCTGAGGACTTGAAACCACAAGTGGATAGGGGTGACCCTGTCTTTTAATGCAACATATAATTATTTGGATGTTTTAAGAAGTTAAAGAATGAGACAGAATATGGTCAGTAACACTAAGAACAGCAGCTGTCAGTGGTGACCACACTGGTGGGCTGTACTGAGTCATTGTTCACTATCAGCCTTCCATTACTGAGAGATGTTGCCATGCAATGTTAGCATTTAGCATTAATAAAAAAAAAACTGTCCTTGCAACGGCTGATCCTAAATCCTGAAAGCAAAACAAAGAAATGTGCATTTTATTCTTCAGTGAGTGGTATATACATCATGTGTGTATGAGTTGGGGGGCAGGAAAATACTGTGACGACTGACACCCATTCGTAAAGAAGCCTCCTACATCATGCAGTCAGGCACACCTATTAAATCCAAACCGCAACCCATCTCAGACACTATTACACATCCTCCAGTTATACCTCCATTTCCTCCTTTCCCCAAACAGTCGGCTTCAGATTTTACAAAGATCTGAAATGTCAGGTGCGGTACATACGAAAATAGTCTTTAATGTCGCGCTCACATCTGTTCGTACCATTATTATCTAAAATAATCCAGGTTGGTAACTGTAAACATCTCTTGGGTAAAGAAATAAATACGCATCAAGAGATTTCCCGGTCATTGAAAACAAAACGCGGGTGACTGATCCAGTTCTCCCCCGCGCCAGCCATGTAGCCGGGCAGTGCGGATGCACTCCGTCCACACCCTATAGTCAGAATATGCCCCGTGTCGGCCACGATGACACCTGTCTGTTTACCGTGGAGCCCGAGAATTTGCTTTTCGTTGCTAACCTGAAAACGCGGATGTCGGTTTAAAGCCCAGTCCAAGGGTGTGGTTAAAGACGCGTATACGGACAGTCTGCAGCCTTGCAAATAGCCTGCTTTCGGGTGGATACCAATTAAGAGCTTGTATTTTACAGTAGTCAGCCATCGTATATCAAATCCGCCCTCTCAGAAGACGGTTTTAATTATCAAGTCAACGACAGATCGTCACAAGGTGAATGTTCAATCACTCATCCGGCCAAAATATAACAATTACCTTACCAATACCGTTAGGAAAGGTACGATAGAGCCGCACACATACGATTATGATTGATCTTTTGCATACTGTCAAGACGCAGGCCGTGATGAACCCTGGGTACCTCGACCTTGCATAAATACAGCGACGTAATATTTATAAATATATCCAGGTGAACATTTTTAGATGTCGCCCTACTAGCCAATCCAAGTCATAAAACCAGCCTTAGAGCTGGAAACCAGCTTGGAAGCCATTGTGCCTGTAAGCCCCCGTTTGGTTTTGCAGAAGGGTCACATTTGCAATTATACTTCAATATAAAAACAGGAGCGTCTATTCAGGCAAAACTACCCGGTAGCCGACTAGCCAGCCGGCGAGCCGTGCAAAGGGCGGCCATCAAGGTACGTTTCCCGTTAAATCTCGAACAAGAAATATAAGCGGTAATAAACACAAAGCCAGTGTGAGAATAAAAAGTAAAAGAGGCGGAATGCTATAGAGAATATGTGCGGCAGGTGTCCCGGGTGAGCAGACTACAGCCAGGGTTAGCACCGCGCCAGGGCTAGGCTAAGCTAAGCTAGCGAGTCACTTCGCCCTCGCCAGCCGGTAGAGGTGAGGCAGAGACTCGGCGTCGCAACGGCGCCCACTTACCCCGATGACAACATTGTCTTCGCCTTGAAATTTCGGGATATATTTGTCCCCCCTTTCTACTTCGGCATTGTTCAGGGGCCTGAAGCGGCACATCACTTTAATCGTGCACTCCGCCGGGTCCGCCATCTTCCTCCCGTTTGGAATGAAAGCTCACAATAACGATGGTCGGCTGCTGGCGCCGAAACCGCCTCTCAGAACAGAAAACGGCAGCCGTAGGCCTGAAACGCTTGACAAACGTAGCGTAAGCAGTGGCCCGCCTGCTCTCTGTGTGAAAAATGCAATGTTTTTTTCTAAAGGATGGTTAAGAGTCGCTTCCTCTCCAACATGGCAGCCATGACACCGGCAGATCCTCCTCTCTGAGCCGCTGGCTTGGGCTCAGTGACGTAACCGCTGCGGACAACGCCGGTGTGAACCGACACGCCCGAACACGAGCCGAAACGCACCCGGAAAAACCCGAGTGAAGTCGGAGCACTGCCCGAACAAAACTCGGAAACAGCAGACGGGTCGGAAGGTTCACAGACAGCCTATTCCCCGGCACTAAGGAGATTTGTTAATTAATAATTAGTGATGGGGAAAATGAGACTTCGAGACCCACGGTGGGTGCGATTGTCGCCCGCTGTCAATCACCTACCGATATGACCTACCTCTCATTGGTTGGTTTACTGGTTCCTATTGGATTAATCCATTCAGTGGTTGACAACGCAGCTTAATCCCGCCTGTCAAGATTGTATTTCCCTATGAATACCAATTGCATATGATTTATGAAGGCAATAGTATTTGTTCACCTCACTGGAGGATTTAGCAGTATTACTAATGTTACCCTTAATCCACATTTATGGCTAGACAAAATAAAATAGAGGAATGTGGAAGAGAACGATCAGAAAGAGGAATATGAAGGGAACAGTAGAAATAGAAACAAACCAATAAAATATTTTGAAATAATGCTTCTATCTGGGACAATCACGTGTGTGCTGTAAATAATTTTATCCCAAGCGCCGGTTTAATTTCGGCAATTTATATGCCATTGTTATATAAAACACGACATATGCGAGTAAACTGAAATTCATGCACTGTTCGTTGAAAAGTTTTCCACTTCATCACACAATAGTCCAAGTATATTCCATGCAACTTCACACGTCAGATCAACCTATGCAAACATTTGGAATCGGCACGTCAAAATAAATGTGTAAATTTTTATTTTTTTTTTTGGCGAAAAATAATCCTCAGATGTCCCTGACTTAGTTTCAGTATTAATGACAAATCTGTGTCATTAGACTATAGCAAATGACCTTTAATTCCAACAATGTATATTTCGCCCTTTTTAGATAACGGGACTATATGTCTCATAAAATCCATCACGAAACGTTTAGCACCTCTGTCGGCCTGTATAGAGTTTTTATCTGGTTTTATCCCATGTCAATAGTAGGATTGTACGGGTTAACATCTTTCAAATGCTACTGTGAAAAAATGAGGTAGGCCTAGTATTATTACCCCGAAACCGTAAAGGGAGAGACTTTCTGAATAAAAGCAGTATTTGGTGCGCTAAACAATCGAACTGTGAGTAATATAGAGTAATGCTTGACCTTGATCTAAATTACTAAGCTCATATATCTAATAAAATAAATTACTTTCTTTCACTTAAGGAAAGGTTGGGCCATTTTTCGCAACATGATGTGCAGAAATGGCTCTGTGTCTTTATAACAAATAGACTCCATTACTGCGATGCGCTTTTTATTGGTCTGCAGCAAATGACATTATGTAGAGCGCAGGAAGAAATGGGCAACGAACGCCCTCACCATTTAAGATTAAGAAAAAGATTGACATTGCTCATCCCAGGGAGAAGTTCTGGTGTGTACAGCAAAATAAAAACATCTGTACAGTGTCATCACAATATACAGTGTAAACAAAGTCGTGGGAAAAAATAGATTAAAATTTGCCAGTGTTCTCATCTTGGTACTGGATCCATCTTCTGGAACTGCTTGTCCTATGTAGGGGTCCGGGAGCCCATGGGAACGAGCCAGGATGGGGTGCCAACCCATTGCAGGGCACACTCACAATTTGGTAACTCCAATTAGCTTCAGCATGTTTGTGGACCATGGGGGGATACTGGAGTACCCAGAAAAAACCTCACTTACAACACAGGGCAAACATGCAAACTCCACACACTTTGAACCTTGGACGAGGCTTAAACTCTGGTCCCAGATGCGTGAGATGAGGGTGCCAACCACTGCAGCAGCGTGCCACCCGACCACTGCAGCAGCGTGCCACCCGACCACTGCAGCAGCGTGCCACCCGACCACTGCAGCAGCGTGCCACCCAACCACTGCACCAACGTGCCACCCGACCACTGCACCAACGTGCCACCCGACCACTGCACCAACGTGCCACCGACCACTGCAGCAATGTGCCACCCGACCACTGCACCAAC
>JABFEA020000085.1:10935304-10947101 GCA_019775915.2 Cyphomyrus plagiostoma
CCCCACCACCCCCACCTGCCAATTCCATACGTCACCACTGAATCCACACTACACAGAAACCTCAGGAGCCCAAGGGGGGGCCGAGCCAAAATTCACGATATACAAAATTACAGGAGTCCATAGCTACCTAACATTCACTACAGCACAGGAACCAATGAGGGTACAGTGTACAAAAAAAAATAATAAAAAAAAAAAACCTGTAAACACAGCACAATAAATAGATAAAACAGCAGGCTGCTCACCATGCACAACGTGATGACATATCTCTGTACAACCCTCTCGTCTCATTCACCAGTTTTATATTTTTTTCCCAAGTGCAAAACATCACAAATGAACGGTTCTGTATTCAAGTAACATATATACAAGGGATATTACAAATATGCAGTACTGTACATATAATTGCCGTATTCGTATTTACAATCGCAGATTTCCTCCTATTAACAGTAACAAAAAAAAAAAAATTAAAAGCGTGAGAGATGAGAATTGCCATTAAGTCCCGGGGGTCGCCATGGAGACGCCGCACTGCACGCCACCACGGTTCGAATGCTACGATGCACAGCACCTAGAGGGGGCCCCCGCGGGCAAAGGCCCGCCTGCCACTACGTCACCTCCATCACCACCGTGGTGTCTGCTATACTGTTCAGTGCTGTCTTCTCCTGCTCATGGTTTTCCCTGTGGAGACAGGAGAGTCACACTCAGTGCCCGGCCCCCAGGCATGCCGACCACTGATGCAGAGCAGAGGTCATCCTGGGCCATTTGGATGTCTCACCTTGGCACCATATCCATGGATGACGAGGTGGCGACCTTGGGCATCTGACAGTTCGTGGGCGCGGCCAGCTTTAAGGCAGACGGGACCGCGCCCATAGTCCTGGGTGGATGCCGCGTGTTCAGGGTACCGACGGCGCCCCCTGGAGGGGGCACACCCAAGCGCACACTGTTCCCGATCAGGACCTGAGTAGTGGAGTTGGCGGCGGGCGCGTGCTGAACAGGCTCGCTGGCAGAAACGGCAACGGCATTGCTGCCACCGCCGCTGTTCGTGGCTGGCTGGGGGGAGGCGGAGCCGGCTGCCACTGGGGGGCTCCCGGGAGGCAGGACTGTCGTAGTGCTAGAGAGATGTAAGCCCTTGTACACTCCTGGGGGGGGGGGGGAAGAGGAGGGACTCCATCAGGAACCGCAGCAGAATGAGGGCCAGCCAGCGGTAAGAACTTGGGCTGGCTGGACTCACTGGACCTGCACATGGACCCACCTGAGGCCTGGATCACTCCATTGACACCGGATCCCAGCACTACCTCCTCTTTGGGCTTGGAGCTCATCAACTGCTCGTTTGTCACCAAAGCGGAGGCAGCAAACTGGGCACTGACAGAGTCCAGCGTCTTCGACACCAAACCCTAGAGGGAAGCAAATTCGGCATTAGCGGGACGTCGAGTCCGGCGAGCCACAAGATGGCTGCCGCGGAGCAGTGCTGCATACCTGCGCGCTGCTGCTCAGCTGCAGCTGCGTCTGCGTCTGCGCCAGCTGCTGTTTCTGCATGAGGGCCAGCTGCTCTTGGTGCTGCTGGTACTGTTCAGCCGTGACTGTGGGGACACGGCGTGTGCAAGGGTCATGAAGCAGGGCTCAGCTACCAAATACACAAGCCACTAGCCTCACTAAGCGAGGGCTGACATACAAACCAGTATCTCAAACTCCAACCGTGATGTTCACATCTAAATATCTGCCCTCTAAAAATGGTAGCTGGAAGATTGAAGGCAAAAACTGATGACTGAGAAACGTTCTCTGCTCCGTTTAGGTCAAGTCCCATGTCCCCGGTAGCCCCCCCACTCCTCCTAAAATTCGCCTGCTGATCTTAACATTGACAAGCTGAGGGGATTCCAGACTAATCAGGTTTAACCACTCATTAAAATGCTAAAGCTGTGTTTGGGTGACCTATGAAAATCAAACCGACTGCGAAGGGGTGATACTCACCAGCAGGGAATGCTGCAGAGATCCCACCCCTCCTGTTTTGAGAAGGAGGGCCCCCTGCCAAGGTTCCGGATTGTGCTGCAGACAGCCGGCTGAATCCCTGGCATGGGCGATGGGCCTCCCCTCCATGCGCATTGGGGGGTGGCGGCGTCCGGGGGCGGAAATGTCTCCAGCGGGAAGCTTTGATGTTGGACAGGACGCGGTTGAGGTCATGAGGGGGGCCTCTGTCAGAGGTATGGGCGTCTGAGGTACCAGCGGGGTCGTCAGCCAGGCTGCGGGGCAAGGGGACCAGCCGCTCTGGATCCGGCCCGTCGATCGAGTCATCAAAGTCCGTATGAGCCCTGTCCAGTAACACCCTGTGGCAGGAGGGCAGGGGTCACCCTGAGGCCGGACTGCCCCCCAAAACATCTCCACGCCGCCTGGCCACCCGAATGGCTACGATGGCCCCCCCCCCTCCCAATCAGAGGCGTGCAGGGCTCACCTGCCCCCCCGGCCGATTCGCCGCCGTGCTAAGCCCACACAGCGCCTGGGCACCGACAGAGAGGTGAGGCAGTATCTGTAGAGCACGTCACCCAGACCTCCTTCGGAAGGGCTGCGCCACGGCCAGCCGCTGGCACCCTGGGCGTCCCGAGGCTGGGGTGGGGAAGAGAGGGAAAGTCAATCGGCGTTTGGGGAGGGAGATGCAGAAAAGCCAAGAGACAGTAAAGAAAGCAGCCGCCCGGACACTCACAGCGTAGTACTGACAGCCAGCCCTCCTGCGGAAGGCGAAGGGCCCATCGGGGTCATTCTCCTCCTCCACATCGGAGGAACCTGATTGAATCTGCTGATTGGAGACGGGGGACAGAGGAGGGGGCATGAAGCCTGACCGTTAGGGGGGTGGGGGGGATTTATGCAGACTCCTAGGTGGCGAGTACCTGGGAAAAGGGCTCGTCGTCTGAGCTGGGAAAATCGTACTGGTTCAGGTCCTTGACACTGAACACGGACGGACTTGTCTGCTGCGGTGCAGAAGCCGACAGCGGTAAGACTTTCGGCTTCTTCTCGTATTTCCGTTTCGTCCTGGCGACTTCAGTCTTCTCGGGCTGGGTGGGGCGGCCAAACAGGGGTGGAGTTAGCACGTGCCGCCCAAGGAATGATCACTTCACATTTCCTTCATGCCCTTCAGCCATGAAAAGCAAAGAGCTGCAGATGCTGCCCCCTCTTCCCATGAAGCCATGCTGCTGGGCGCCCCCACCCAAGCAGGAGGTCTACAGGAGCACCAATGCCAGACTCACCTTGGCTTTGTGCTCTTTCATCTCCATGTGATCCTGGTGCCTGTACTGGTTGCTGCTGGACAGTGGAATGATGGGAATGGTGTATGTGGGCTTCACCAGGGCCCTCTGTGCCAGCACCTCCGCCATGACCTCGCCACCAAAGTCGGCCATGCTGTACCTAGGGCAGCAGACGGGTGGCGCTGGGTAAGGACAAACCACTGGCACTACAGCACTATGATTTAGCCTTCCGGGTTTTATAGGCCTCCCGAGAGGCGAGGGGGCTGACCTCTTCTCCACGATCTCCAGCGTGAGATGCAGAAGCTCCCGCTTGCTCTTCTCCCTGCGCTTGATCATCTCCAGGATGGTGACGGCCCGGCTCAGGTCCCGCCGCAGCTTCAGCATCTTCTCGTAGGAGGCCTCGTCGTTCTTGCGGTTCTGTGGAGGACGAGGCGGAGCTGGAGTGGGGGGGGGCGCGTGGATAACTGCTCCTAAAGCAGCCGCACGCCACTGCTACTGGGACGGCGCCAGTTAGCAGACACGGAACGCGACGGGGTGGGCATCAGACCCTCACGGCAGGCCTCCAAGCCCTGGAGATGAGGTACCTTGCGAGTCTGCATCTTCTCGGTTCTCCGGCGGAAGGCCACGTAGGGGTCGTTGGTGCTGGAGCCGTCACGCTTCTCCTGCTTGACGGCGCTGAGGAGGGCAGCGCTCTTGCTGGTCTTCCGCTTGCGCGTCCAGTAGTCGAAGACCTCGCGGATCAGCTCGTCGTCCTCCTTGAGGAGCAACTTGGCCTCCTGCAGGGTCACCAGCTGGGGGAGAGACGGAGATCGATTAGTCGTGCCTGGCGTCCGTGGCGAGCCAATCGTTTAATTAGTCTGCGGACGGATGCATCTGCGAGTGAGTGGCGTTACGGGAAGGCTTAGACGGAAGAGGGCATAAGGACTCCTGTCCAATCAGGAATTAGGCAGGTTGGAGGCCAACAGGACGCAGTGACTGACACTTCTGTGCGGTGAAAAGGTGATTATCAGGCTGGGGAGGGTGAGTGGGTGGGGGCATCAGGCCAGTCACCTGCTGTCCGCTGCCCTTTTCCAGACGGTCAATCATCTCCTCAAACTGCAGGGGGAGGATTTCCATCTTCTTCCTCAGCTTGGTGACAAAGGCCTCGTCGTCCGTATCCAGGTCGTAGTCGGGCTGCTCTGCATCCAGACTGAAAGCTGCACCGCGGGAGGGGATGGGGACAGAGGAGCCATCGTCACCCACGGCAGCACGCCTGGCCGTCACCTCCACACCCGCACACCTCACGTCCGGTAGAGAGGAACACTTGATAAACGCGACTAATTATAAGCTAATAAATCTTAAAATTTACTCACTAAACTTTTCTGTACACATTTGTTTACTCATCAGATGAGTTGTCGACACACACAAATAGACAAACCCACATTCTCCACCTCTGGAGCTGCCAATGAAAAGCATGAGAATCCGCATGGGTGACGTGCTTAAAAAAGCAGTGAGCAGGGGGAGTCTGGTGCACTTTGCCAACTTCACCAAACAGAAAAAGTATGTGTGTCAAAGCACACGGAGGCAGAGGCGAAGCCAGGGCAGAGAGAACATCCCTCCCCCCGATTTGAGACATTTATGTAGACTGCTCATACCTCCAGCACTCAGGTTACAATGGTGGAGAGAGACGCCTCACTGCTGCCTACCAGCAGGGCCCACACAGACCAAGACCCTGAATTAACCCACACACTCGACTGACAGCTACACCTCTCCGGAAAAACCTGACAAAGCACATCATGGGCGAGAGCAATTTGATCTACGGCCCCGCCAACCTGACATGCATGGCCAAGGAGACGCTGTACTGTAAGAGGTCCTGCGTTCAGAAGAGAAGCTGTACTGAAGTCTTAACACATGGAGGGGAGGGGGGGGGGTGTCACTACAGATCCCATGGCACTGAAAAGCAGCAAGCAAAGCTTTGGGGCGGTTTGGTATCTGAGGACTAAACCTTTTAGTCATTCTTCAGTAAAAGTACATTCTGCCATACAAAGATGAGTTTACGTGTCAGAAGTGACAGAGGTGAGAAATACTCTGTACTACACAAGGTGATGTCAATAATGGATTGTCTTTAGAGTGCTTCATAAGGCTTAAGAGGCATAACGGCCAAACACCCAGCAGCTATGGAGGTCTACCAAATTGTGGCTGGTTTGAAAGTGCCATGGTTGGGGAAGGCATCGCCTGAACAGGCTGATGGTGGAAACCAACGAGGGAACTTAGTGTTACATGAACCCCAACACCAGGTTCTTGGTAAAGCTACCTGGCAGATACTTGCAAACATTTATGTTCTACACTTGCTGTGGTCAACCTGCCCCTGCCCCTGATGAGGGGTGGACGGTCAAGCAATTTAGGGGGCTCCGTTTCCCTCCTGGACAGTACACCGTCTCATACAGAAAGCAAGGCCCTCTGCTTACCCAAAATGCCTCAATCACTCAATTCACACTCAGAGAAATGCTAAGAAAATAGGGAACAAGTGCAAATGAGCTATATCACTTTTGTCCAAATCATCAAAAACTCAAGGACTCATCCATTTACGAGCCCAGTAATGACTCGATGCCATTTGATAAGTAACCTCTGCATTCCAGACCCAATTCAAAGCAGCTTCGATTCTCAATAATGAACCCACATCACTGTTTTGTTCTACTTCCAACAGGCACTGCATTATTTCCAAAGACACCACACAAAGTCAAAACCTGACAAGGTGTGCAGCACAAAGGAAAAACTCAAAGGAAGTCAAAGCAGATGCTAGGACAAGTTCCACAGCTTTACACCCTAACTTTACACCCTAACCCCAGCTGCAGCCCAACACACCAAGAGAGTAGAAAGACTACCAATATTTCCCAGAAACCTCAATGCCCATGACACACACCATTAAGCATACCCTGTTGCCTTAAATTGAATCACTTCTTGCCAGTAGATTAGGTAGTCTACAGCAACTAAAGCAACGCATAACCATTTGTCACGTCCTGCATGCCCTTGAGGAACCATAAGGAAGGGAAATAGTGAGATTTCTTAAAACAAACCTATGCACAAATACACCTCAGTGACTCCCCTACCACTATATTAGGGGGGCACACTGGTGAGCGCACCCCCACCAGCGGACAGAGAGCACGCGTCGGAAAACACATCGCGTCGACCATCTGAAAAGCAGGCAAAAATATCTGCGTTTTTTTAAGCACAGATGCACACTTTGTGGATAATTGTCATAAAAAGAAATTCTGATGTTTAGTTCAGTCGTTATATTGAATTGCTGTCATTAAAGGAAACACATGAACACCATGAATCCTGTCGGTGTCCCTCTCTCTCCCACCTTCACCCTGTAAACCTGGTTGAAACGCTGCACCTTGCCCACAGACAATTCAAAAAGGCTCACCATGTCGCTCAGTCAATTCTGGACACCAGCACAAATAGGGAATGCCAGTTAAACTGAGTCAAGGGCCTAGGAATAGCAGCAGGTATGGATACCCCAGTCTAAATGACTGGGGAGGCAAAGAACAGAAAAGTTGTAGCGGAGAAACTTGACACTAAAAACACCAACGACTAGCATCTAACATGAAACTGCACAAAAGGCAACATGACATGGAATGTAGCAGAGAACACCTCAAAACTGTAAAGTCTGCACTTCCGTGAGACCCACACTGCCTGACCATAAAAGCAGAGGCATCTTCCCGGGAGCTGACACTGGGCCAGACATCCCCCCCCCCCCCACGGCAGGCACGTTCACTCACAGCACTTTGCAGGGAAGTCAAATTCATGAGGGAACAGCCAGCTCTTACTAGTCAAAAACACCATCAGCACAGTCATTACTCTGCAGCGGGGGCAACCTGGGTGCCCACACCCAAGGCCACGCCGCGCTGTACTCACGCTGTATGTGAATGAGCTGCTTTGGCATCCGGAACTCCCCAGGGTAGAGAGTGTCGTAGTAGGCGATGTTGCTCTCTGCCTCGGGAACGGGGATCACCATGCTGTCCCGCTTTTCGCCGTACACCTGCTGCGCGGAGATGGCCCTCTGGAGATGGTGCTCCTGCAGGGGGCGACAGTACAGAGTCGTGAGCAAGCAAGATTGGGGGGGGGGGGTGGTGAGGCAAGTCTGAACGACTTCCAGATACGTATTCCAAGCAAGGCTGCAAAATATCACATTGCGACATAACCACAATTATATGGCACGTGCGCAATAATCACCAGGGTTTTGGATGACAGAAGAAACATTTGTCCGGACGCCGGCTTTTCGGAATGTTATGGATGTTTACTTATGCCCACAATTTGGTAAGTGGATTAGTAGTGTGCTTGAAAGATTGAGATGTGCACTGTAACGCCCACAAGCAAGTCGGCATAAATTAGCTGTATCCTTACGTTTATGAAATTTGGTTAGTGGAGCACACCACATGCTACTATTTTAGTAAACTATGGAAGTGATATACACTGAATAGGCAGTGAAGAAAGGGACAGCTAAGCAACCAGGACATGTTTTTAAGAGAGGAGATATTGTGGATAAACAAGGTAGAGAGACGTAGTGGCACAGCGGTAATTTCTGCAGCGTAAAGTCCTACATTTATTAAACAGAAGGATACTCTGAATTTATACAGATTGCTGACTGTCGGGCGTCATAATATGCCTCATTAATATTTCAGACACACTACTAATCTAATTGCCAAATTGTCAGCGCAAGTAAACATCCGTTTAGTTCCTAAAAGCTGGCATCAGGACAAATGTTTCACCAGTCATCTGAAAACCCTGGTGATTATTGCACTTGCTCCATATGACTGTGACAAGAAACTGCTGGGCAAACCCTCAACGTGGTCTTCAGAGACCCCCAAGCAGTCTGGCCGGGGGCTGGGCGGAGTGAAAACGTGGACTGTCCGGGGGTCGCTGAGGACCACACTGACAAACACTTTAGGCGGCTCATTTGGTGGTTTTCCACTGCCACCAAGAACCGATCCGTACCACGAATTGGCAGTTTTCCGACGTCAGGCATATGGGCCACACCCAAGCCGTAACCACGCTGACATGGAGCCGTTTACCCGCAGGGCCGAAAGCATTACCAACATGACATGGATGTGTCACCATCTGACTGGTCAAAAAGCACACGGGTTTCCTAATTTGAGTACATTAACACACAGTAAGTCATGACATACACGGTCTGAACAGTAAATGAGAACCTCTTTGGTTTTACGTCACTGTTGCTCTCCAAACCTGGCAACCTCGTTATCGGGCCTACCCTTCTACAGTAGAAATCTAAAGTGAACGAGAACCGTATCCGAACTTGTCCGACTTCACATTAAATGGTAAATGGTAAATGGACTGCATTTTATATAGCGTTTTTCTACAAAGCGCTTTATAATTTATGCCTCACATTCACCCATTCACACACCGGTGGCGGAGGCTGCTATGCAAGGTGCCAACCTGCACACCGGGAGCAATTTGGGGTTCAGTGTCTTGCTCAAGGACAGTTTGATGGGGTCAGGATTAAGCAGGGCTCGAACCTGCAACCCTCTGGTTGCCGAACGACAGCACTGCCTTCTGCGCCACCAACTACCCATTCACATTACGGCTCGGGTACAAGTCGGTTCCTGTATGCCAGTGGAAAATTGCCAATTGAGGCAAACAGAGTACCAGGGCCCTGTTCTGCTCTGATTTTCCCACCAGGACAGTCTCAATAACAAAGACACCCCCTGCAGACCACAGTGCTGGGCTGAGGGTTAAAACTCATTAAGATGTCATCCAATGTTACGCCCTAGCTCTAAAGTAAACCAGGCCATGAACGCCAAGCTTTGTTATCCAGTCAGTTGAGTGCACGCGCCTGTGGTCGTGTCCTCGGCAGGCTACTGCCACCTTCCTCACTGGGTGGTTTACACAACCCTGTTTCAACACACCTCCTGAAAGGTAACAGGTAGGGCTTCAACCGTGAGCAAATTCCCAACAGACAAGGCCCCGACGAAACTCTACTCTTAGAACAAGAGTGACTTTACCAACAGGACCTCACCAGCTGAGGCCCCGCAGGCATTCGAATTGCGGCCAGGGCACGTTCGGCAGGACCAGAATCACGCGTGTGGCGTGGATGGGAGCTGTGAAGGAGCAAACACAAGACACCCAAGCTCTGGAGGACAACAGCAGGGACAGACATGCCGTGTTAAATGACGCTAAGCTGAGAAAAGAGGCACTAAAGGACTCAAACAAGAAGCTGAACAAGAAGCTCTATACGAAATCTGACTGCAGAAAACGTCCACGTGCAAAACGGCAACACAACACACCTCAGAACCAAATGCTTTTCTTCACAAAAAAAACTGCTGCACTTTGCTGTGCTACAGTCCATTTAATTACAAAAATATCCATTTTTGAGCATTCTACACCATGGTCTGAACTACCAAATCGGCCCAGCCATCAACCCCCATGCACGTTCGCCAGGAGCGAATGCCTGGTTTCGGCACGCCTGTCTCAAGCCCGCGGCCTAACTAAGAAACACGGGATTCCACGGAGTCTCAAGTATAAATCTGGTGCATCCCCCCCCCTCCATAACAGTGAATATCGAAAAAGAAAACAGCTAGAAAA
Source organism: Cyphomyrus plagiostoma (assembly GCA_019775915.2). Classification (NCBI taxonomy): domain Eukaryota; kingdom Metazoa; phylum Chordata; class Actinopteri; order Osteoglossiformes; family Mormyridae; genus Cyphomyrus; species Cyphomyrus plagiostoma. The sequence goes on from JABFEA020000085.1 coordinate 10,945,114, forward strand.
TGAGCTAAGAAAATTCAAGGAACAAGTAAGGGCATAACAAAACAGAAATACTATTAATGTAGCCAATCGGTTAAATCTGACATTTACATGAAAGGGAAAACCTTTTTAAAATAACCGCACTGACGATTTGGCATTTAATCAAGGATGCTGAAATTAAAGCTCATTTAAATGTTAATAGTCTTGTTGAATTGCCAGATTTTCAGTGCACTGTCAAATGGTTATGAGTTGTATTTTACAGAAGGAATCACTGTCAGCGAGACTGTAAAAACTGGAAGAAACTGATTGCGTCTACCTCCAAGAAACCAGTGACTTGGAGGCTCAACTGCACGCCAAAACAGCAAAATTAAACGTGAGGCCCCTATGAATGTGAAGTACAAAATGTCCAAACCTCATCTGTGTATGAGATTATTAAAAACGACAGGTAAAAACAACTCCTGGAAATTAAAGGGCAACCAAGGGAAGCTGACTGGGAACCATGGGGTGTCAATTCCTCAGCATAATGAAAGGCCCAATTCCAGAAGTACAGTGGGCAACGGGACTCACTGGGAGCCAGTGGGACATCAACAAGCCCCGGACTTGAGAAACAGCTCAAAAACCTGAGCATTCATTTCGTGCCTGCAAATACCACCGCTCAAGTCTTTATGTTACATATCCACATACGTTCACAGAGACACTATCTATAACAGACCTGACAGACACACATACACCGGCTAGACAGAACAAGTGAAAACCAGATCTGTTAGAATAGACATCTGGCACAACTGCTCTGTGGTCGCAACAGACAAACTGGCAAGGCCATCACCAAGCTATCAAGGACCTTCGGGGAAATCAGCGCTCTGAACCGTGTGGGCGGACTGCCGATTCGGACACGGAGCTTCAGTACCACAGCCCGATGGCAAGAACTCTGCTCGGGAGCCTTTGGGACTCGACAGGAAGGTTTTATGGCGTTGTGTCATGATAATCTAGGGCAAAGTGGAAATAAACAGCGCAGTCCGGCTGCCCGAACTGGCGATGCTGAATTCAGCGATTATTCACTTAAGATGAACACTCCAGAGGCTGCTGGCTTGTGCCTGGGCCAGGTGTGCATGGGTGTCGCCAGGAGGAAGTATTTTAGGGTGCTGAACGAGGCTGCCCACAGCCGAGACATACCCGAGGGGCCTCCGGACCGGACTACAGCACCAACACAAATGGTGTCGACGGAAGACAGCGGCTGCTTTGAATGCTGTGAATGAGGCGGAGGATCTAGCTTAAGCTCAAAACAGCCAGCCTCCTGCAGGGACTTCAGGCGACAGGGACAGAACTATATTAGGAAGAGCAACCAGCTTTTTAAAACTTATAAACTATGAGTTTAATGTAAAGCCATTTTGAGAAAATGTGGATATAAACACTGAACAAATCGGATGCAGACGCAGTGCTTCAGGACACCAGAGAGAAATCAGAGGAAAAAAAAACTATTTATAGGCAACTCCAATTCCCCACCTGCAAGGTACTAGATGGCACATGGGCAGAGGCAGGACAGTGGCTGCCATGGTAACCATCCCATATTTCTAGCACAATTTCACCCCATAATGCTCTGCAACAAACCAACTCTGGTCCATAAGGATGAGCTGCAATGGCCAAACAAAATGCCTCAGAATGGACCAGCTTTGCAAAGACTCAAATTGAATCTCCTTTCACCTTCTGGTCTGAATATAGACAAATCCTCAAAATTCATAAATTTAATTTACAAGTACATCAAATTTTCAGAGATATAGGATGTAATATCAAACGGCACTTAAGGAAGAGATTTTATATGAACTGTACACTTTAAGGAGCTTCACAAAGCACTATATGTGTGACATGAAAAGACTTGAATAACTATAGATCTGGGGGGGGGGGGGGGGGAAGGTTGCTTTGTGGACAGGACATAATTTGATGGATGTGAACATTCAACCGAATGGAGAAACCAAAACCCTGTATATTTAAATTATTTTAAATAAATTAAATAT
>JABFEA020000085.1:10947201-10972703 GCA_019775915.2 Cyphomyrus plagiostoma
CCCCCCCCCCCCCCCCCCCCCCCCCCCCCCCCCCCCCCCCCCCCCCCCCCCCCCCCCCCCCCCCCCCCCCCAACCTTGCTTTCTGGACAGGACATCATGTCATGGATGTGACCAGTCCACCGACTGCAGAAACCACATCCCTGTATAGTTAACTTCTATGAAATAACTGAAATAGAAAGGGAACATTTTACAGTTCAGTTCTTGGAAGGTTAACGTTGATGTGGAATCGCCTTTAGACGTTGATCTAACATGTTGCTATAACAGCAGTAACACTAAATTAAACATGACCAGATAGGGAACAGGAACAACAGCAGAGCAGGAATCAGTCCAAATGAGGGACTGCAGGTTAAAGTCACAGTGAGATCGGAGCTGGCAGGGTGAACTCGGCCTTTGGGGACACGTGACAGCCAGCGACTTCCTGTGAGACACAGTTTAGAGGCGGCAGGGTCCAGCCGCCTGGCAGACATCCATAGTCAGGAGGAAACACCAGAGATCCCGACAAAGGGCAGGTCCAGGACGCATTAGTGAGCAGGTGCATACCAATCAACAGACTGGCCAAGTGTGAGGATGAAGCTCAGAGCTCTACAGAATAAATGCTTATACAGTGAAAGAATGCAATATTACTGGCTAGAAAACAGGGGAAAACCCAGAAAGTTTTGGCCAAACAGTGCAGATTTCACATATCAATGATGCTACACCATCAGCCTTAACCAAATCTAAATTTTGCAACATTACTTCTGGCTAAGAGAAACATCAGAAGTTCAAATTTCAGAAGTTCGGAGGAGGCACGGGGGTTCAGAGAGGTCTGCAAGGTTAAAAATTAAGTTTGAGGTCTAAACCCCCAAAAACAATAAACTAGGCTACTCAGCTAATCACTAACAGCTCTCACGCCTACATTCGCCGCCAGTCAGCCGCTGTAAGAGCATCTGCTAAGCCTTGCGTGAAACCGGTCATTCTTTGGAATATTACCCACAGGGGGAAGCTGATACAATGAAATAAAAACAGCCCATAATATTCAAGTGTGATGTGACTGACTGATGATCAACCGCACGACCACAAACAGAACTTGCTTGGGCTCGTCTGCATCTGACAAGACAGAAATACGACAGGGATTGACGAAAAGGAGACTGATGACATCTTCCGGAGCAGGGGTCATGGCTAGGCCATGATAAGGAGAATGCAGAGGTGAACTAGGGGACATGGAGGGCAGTGCTGTTTGTAGGCAAGGAGGTAAGCATTCAAGTGGCAGTGTGAAGTAAACTTATACCAATACAATACACCATTTTAGTTAAGAGGCTTTCAAGTCAGATAATGTTCACTCCACACAGTGGTTCTAGTCTGCAAAAGCAGCAGCAGTTTAATACACCTTTTATGAAATGTCTTGGATTTTTAGAATGTTTTCCACTGGTAGTTACATATTACAGAACATACCAACACAAATACCGACATTATAGTATCAACAGCATATTTTAACCTTATGTTAGTTAGCACACTGATACATTGCAACATTATGAGCCAGTATTCTTAGTGTATGAGAGAGTAGCTATGAAAAGCCACCAGCTCGGTTCAGACCCCCTTCTTGACCCACTGACCCTATTTTCTACTGACCCACCTGGATGAATAGTGGCCTTCGGTAAATAACAGGGAATTACATCTAACCCTGCGGAAAATGCACAGGCACCACTGTAGGAAAAGTAACAGTCGGGAAAGAGAAAAGCATTTCTCTTTACAATTCTGCAAAAAATTCTAATTATGAGAAAATGCCCACACACCCCAAAAGGGGACAAAACTGTAACTAGTCACCAAGTTCAACGTAGATGCGTTTCCTACAAAGTATTAGTAAGCAAAGAATGGGGAAGGGAATGGAAACCACACAGTAGTAGTCAAACACACCACTTCCAGATAAAACCTCATAAATTCAGAAACATTAATAAATGTCAAACAGTTCAGGAGAATGGGATACACCTGCCACCTTTTATATAGTGCCTTTCACAACAGTATCACCCCAAGGTGCTTTACATGGGTGTGCACCCAGCATCATTAAGACCAAATAGTACAAAAGCAGGGGAAAGGGAAGACAAAGAAATGAAAGAGAAATCCAGTGACAATGGAGGAGGAACCAAAAACTCCCAAGTAGGGGGAGAAAATGGAAAACCTCTGAGGGTCCAAGGTCACCTGGCTGCCCAACCCCCCCTGGGCATGGGCAAGTCTAAGCACCTTGTTACGAGCAAAGCCGCTGAAGCAGCTTAAGGAGGAGGGATCTCACAGGCTGTCTGCACAAAGGCACAGAGACGCACATGACCAGCAGGGAACAAATCAACACCAAATACGTCACCCATGACAGAACCAGCAGCCGATTCCACAACAAAACCAAGGGCGGCAAAGAGTCAACTTTCTCACATCAGAGAATGTTCTAAACAAGCTGAAGTGTCATAAACCTTTCGGAATAATCAAGAGACAGGCATCAAACAACCCCGTGCAACCGACAGAAAGTCTACTAGACAAGGAAAATTTAATTTAAAGAGAACAGCACTTAAAATATACACGCACGTGATAAAATTAGCCCCATTTTCTGTTTCAAGGATCAAGGATATTTTAAGTCACAGGGAATACAATCATGAGCATGTGAGAGGATTTGAAATAGATGCCCAAGGACTTCAAAGGCTGAACCTTTCAGAAAAACAACTTTCAATTGTCTGGTGAGGAATGACTTTGTCATTAATGTTATGGTGGAGTTTCCTTTAAAATGGGGCTCACCTCAACAGTTAACATCACAGACGTAGCCTCACAATAACGAATCAGAATTGGAGAAAGAGCAGCCCAGTACCGCTTACTGTTGCACAGACGCCAGTTTTAAGGGACTAGTGTAATTTAATAAATTGTGTGGAAACAGATGGCAACTGGCATAATTACAACATAAATGGCTCCACTAATTCAAAACAAACGATTTTATTAACCCAGCTACAAGTATAGGTATTAAAACTTATCCCAGTCGCAAGAGAAGCAAAACATTCTACTACACCATACAAAACAAAGGCGAGGTATTAAAGGGCTGCTATCAAGTCTGCCCCCATTAGAGGAGACAGCCCTGGCTGAGAGTCTCTGCATTCAGGTGCAGTGGGCTTAGGGGTACCACACTATTCTCCCTGATTTAAGCATGCATGCAGGTGAGTTAGCACAATGTCAACATGTGTGGCAGCTGGGCCTGACCCCCTCCACAGGCAGGTCAACAAACTGAAGCTGAGCTCTGCCCCCAACATACCCCATGCTCCAGGGCTAAAAATAGAACAAGTTACATGGCATCATGGGCCAATAGACAAATACAATAAAGTAATATCAGATTTTTCCTCAAAAAAAGTGGGGAAACACCAAGCAGCCCACCTGGCGCACACATCTACTCCATCTGTGAAAACGCCAATCACGTGCGTCACCGTTCGGTAGACACGGAGGCATGAACCAGGGCTCTGTGCCACAAAGGTCAATATGAGCAATGTACTCCTGCCATTCGCAGATGGCTTGATCATGAAGTGTCCAAGGCAAGAGAACGTATCACCCATATTGGATTGAAAACTGGGAAAATGTTCACGAAAAAGGTTTCTTTGCGGGAGGCTAATGGATCGGCCCTTTAAGAAGTCACTGGGGACCAGCTAAAAACATGAAAAATACCTTTCAAAGCATTCGCTGACAACACTTAGAGAGAGTGGGATGTACACAACCAATTTCAAGTGTCCTTCAGCCCGAAGACATTTTCTTCCACACCCCCAGTATCACCGCAACAATCTGTCCAATAAATAGCTTACCTCCCGTTTCAAAATTATGCTGAACCGATGCATCTGTCAGAAATCAAGTTCACTTCCTTGCCACCACAACTTCAGAACACATCACACTGGACACACATATCCAAAAAACAAAAACAAACTATAAGCTGCCAATCCGCCGCGCTTCAAAGACCGCAGGAGAGGAAATCAAGGTACATGCATCTGGGACAATGCAAGTTAACGGCAGTCTCTTCTTTAACCAAATATAAAACCGCTAATATTTAAGCGAACACCCTAGAGCTGCAGATAGTGCCGCCGTGCTTCTTGAATTAATTAGTCCACGCTCAGAGATATTTAAAAGCCCAAGAAAACATTTGGCACTATTATGTTCTGCGTAATACCGGGGCCGTAAAAAACACTCAACGGATCTATTCATAGTGCACGGTCCTTAAACATGAGGGGAGTCGCAGCATTGGCCCGACATTGACTAAGCACACTCATAAATAATTATCCTCTCTGTGATTCACAGGCTAAACCTGTGATGTGACATGACACCAAGAGCCAGCATCATAGACACATCTCTCAAACACAACAAAACTAATTTCTCGGTACCACTTCACTATACCGCAGGCTTCCAAGAAATATGGCATCTTATTGGTCCTTATGAAACACTTCTAACAAAGCGAAAGGTAGCCCTCCCTATCCTGGTTATGGCAGAATGCTTAGTAGATATTATCAGGTAGGTCCATGCACAAAAACCTGACAATTTAGTCTAAAGACACCCATACCTGCCATACTTCTGTGTGCAGGAAAGAGAAAAAGCCTGCGTGGGGGCAGGGGGTGCCCTCAGAGGGCAAATCAGACCCCACCATCACAGCTGATCTTAAAGTCCTGCTGACAGCCACCTGCTCCACCATATTGACATCTCATGCACCCGGATAAGGAAGCAGCGTACCAAGATGCATTGGACTGAGGGAAGTGGATGGGGTCCGACCAGCCATGTGGGTATGAAACAGAAAGCTGACCAGGGACCCCCTCTCACAAGGCATCCAAACCCTATACTCAGGGCTTACACATGTCCCCCATTTGCCAATTACAGTGGTGGACATAGGAGTCGAGCAAAAGATCATTAAAAGGCTCCACAACGACAAATTTTAAAATATTATTGCACCAATGAGCATCACGATAAACCACACTGCTATAGCACAAATGAGAACAAAGTGTGCCTAGAACTTACACATGAACAAATCCCCCAATGCTTCCAAAATTCGATACTACACCAACCGATTACACAAACACAAATACAGAGACTAAAACACACTATTTGTGCTTCTTAATTAAAACTATGGCTTACCCCGGTCCAAATTCTAATTTTATATCCTTTTGTAATACATGTGCCTGTATTATCAGCTCCTGTTTGACAACATAAGGTTTTTGATTACCCTGTTTTTTTTTTACCCATCATTAAGCTGCCCTTTTTAAAATGAGTATCACCAAAACTGAACAGCCTGTCTCAGCGGAGACAAATGACAGCGTCTTTATGTCACACCCTGAAATCTGCAGACTAAACATGCTTGTGACTGTGTAAAGACTCCCTGTACAAAGCCACACATTTCTATGTCCTACACCGCACTCTATAGTCACCCGATTTCTGGTCCAATCAATGAAGTAGCACTGCACTTTTCAGCAAAGTCCCGCAGCACAAAACTAACAAGAACAGGAAGACTAAGGCCACTTCTGAATGAACTCAAGGCGGTGAACTCAGTGTGGTCCTTCAAATAACTTTGCACACTTAATAGGAAACTGATAAAGTCCAATGTGCATGTTTTACGGTTGGCAGTTGGAAAATACCGGAACCCTACAGCTTGGCAGAAACACAGTGCACACAGGCACGTTTAGAAAACTTCCATTAGATTTCGATCATTTACAATGAACAAGCACATTAACATGCAGTCACATTTATAAAGTATAAGCAATAATTTAAATTATTTTCGACAATCTCTAGTTTAGAATTGCGACTAGCAGTAAGTGGTACTGGATGTTTTTAAAACACATACAAAAGTACCACTCGTTAGCGTCAAAGTGAGACTGGTATCACATCAATAACAGCTGGCGGTGCTCAATGGCCGAGGACGTATTTGATGCCTGAGAGACAAGTTTGCATCGCAGTTTGGGAACGCCAGATGAGGTTACAGCAAACGGCAGTAAGAGCTCCAATGGTCTGGCCGCCGGCTCACCCGCCGATACGGGGACTTGCAGACAGTGAGCGGACTGGTCGGCAGCGCTTAAGTTTACGGGGGAGTAGCGACCAGCCAACCGCTTCGGGACCGACACCATAAAAAAGGGAAGGGGTGTAACCATACCGCACATCGCCATGGAGTGACAAGAAGAAAATTACTAAAATACTGATAATGAAATCAGCAACTGGCCAAAGAGATTTGCCCACAAATGAGAAACACATGAGCGCCTCATTTAACTTCTTACAAAACCCTCAGGTAACTAAACGCGTTACTACGGGAGCACCGGCATTTCCCAGTATCTCCGCACCTTTTAAACACGCAGACTTGTTATCCAAGGCCTGCTTATCGTTTTACTGGGTAGCAGTTGCCCGACAAGGTGGTCAGTCGCTCGGCAAGCAGCCGCCGGATGGGCTCGCAGCCGCGCACGCTAGCTGTCACTCGGCTGAGGGCCGACCCAGCCGCGCGGACTCCACGCCGGCTCTCTGGCGCCACCGAGCGTCCGCCGCCGGCTTCGCCGCACGGCCCACCCAAAGGGGGGGAAACCGAGTCTCGAACAAAATGGCGGATTTCGGTGTGGTCACGTGATCCCTTTGTACTTTGTAAGCCGTTTCCAAGCGAAATGGACCGCGACAACCGGCCCCAAGCACACATTTCGGAACCAGTACGTCTCATTCTCTCGGAAAATGGTCGCTAAACCGACCCGGGTCGGCGTCTGGACGGCGAAATAGCGCCTTTCTACGAGAAGGAGAAACGGCAGCCATTTTGTGCAAACTTGCGCAGACAAGAGAGGGGCGCCCCCGATAATGCGAAAACCGGGCTATACTGCAAACTGTAGGTTTTTTTGTAACCATGTAACGTACCGATTCCTCCTCTTTCTCCATCCCAGTCGGCATCTGCGGCACTGCCCGGTTAATTGAGGCATATTCGTGCAGGTCGGGTAAGTCCTCGCAGCGGAAGACGGGTAGAGGCTTGGAAGCGTCCAGCGCCCGTGCCCGAAACGACAATTTACTCATTTTTTTTATAATTCGAGATGCAGAATAAATCTATCCGATCCCCTATAATTCACAACTGTCCCAGTTATAGTTCTCATGGATGGGTCTGTGGCGATCTCCGACAGTCACTTGTTCGACTGGTAAATATACACACACGCAAACGGCGATGCGAGAGGAGCCCGAAAGGCCCGGATCTTGGTCGCTCTCTTTCGGTCTCTTTTTTTTTTTTTTTTTTACAGTCGTTCCCCTCTCTCCCTGGTTCAATACGCCATGGCCAACATGGCGGACATTAAAAACTCTTTAACTCTCCGTTCGCTAGGAGCGGCCCAACCCCCAGACCAGCCGGCAGCCATTCCCGCACGGCCCCAAGCGCGTGCGCGCTCGCGTCGGAGGGGGGGAGGGGGGCGCTCCCCGCACTGTCGCACGCGCGGCGAAAGACGCCCCCTCCACCCGTCCGAAAGAGCTCGTGAGGATGCGCGGCGCGCTCATCATAAACATGCACCCCAGACAGTCACCCTATTTATTCATACCTGCAACTCTCATCCTGGTGGTGGAGACGCGAGTCTCACTGTCTTAATTAACTTTCTCGGAATTATTCCAATGTATCCTTTTTTCTTACGACCTGAAAAAATATTTCCAAACATCCTAAATTATGAGCCGTGCGATGTAATACACTAATAATAGCAGATCACTTATAATTACATATACCAACTTAGGAAATTCCCAATTCTCGAACATGCCTAGACATGCATCACTCACGAATTCACGAGCTCAACTAAAATACTACATTAAAAACGTGCCGTCTCGATATTAGCTAATAGAGGACGGTAAGAGGGGAAACATTTCTGCAGATGTACAGCAACAAATTCTATTTTGAAGGGTTTGTGTCCATGCGGCGTCGCAATGCTCGGAAATGTCTCCCTCATCTGGTACAATTTAGAATTACACCCCCCGGACGACTTCACAACTGAAGAGAAATGGTCAATAATGCAGGTAAAAAAAAGACCACTAGTCGCCAGCGCTTGATAACTTGTGTAAATCATTAGAACTGAAACCTGAACAACCTTAGTCCAATTCCACAAAACAAAATCTCCCTCCAAGTCACAGAGATGAAAACTAATACTGACCCTCCATCTAATCTATGCCATTGTCAAGTGCCGGGTTGTAGGAAGCCAGGGACCAATCACTGGCAGCAAAGGGTGCCGTGCAGGAACACACAACGCATGGAATGCCTGTCCATTACAGGTTGTGCATGCATGTACGTACACGCACAGTCGCATGTGATCCCGCTGCAAGCATGTTATTACATGGATGCACACGCAGATGGGAATGCAGACAAGGTGGAAGAGTAAAGACCGCGATCCAATAAACATGGTAGGCAGGGCTCTGAAGCATCATGTACAGACACACGTTTTGCCCCCTAGTGTAATGTTACCCCAAACTGAAAGTAGAGGGCCTTGAATTCAGAGACACCAACTAGTGATATGAATATATAAATAATTACACAGAATGAGGTAAGATTTGAACCCCTCCAAAAGGTACACAGATTTCTTAGGTTTAGAAGATAAAAACAGTTTCTGAGCAAACGAGTATCTTTCCTCCACGTGCAGCATGCTCTCAAAACCTCTTAAATGCTGGGAATGAATTATACTTTTCCTCAAGTGTATACAAACAGCAACAACCGTATCAACATCAACAAATGCTTTTAAATCTGCCTATGATTATACCTGATGAGTGGGTAAACTAATTTCTTGGTCCAAACTAACCCTGGTCAGACGTTTCTAAATGCCTGGAGCTGTGAACATTACTCACGATTAAGTCACTAAAATCTTGGTCTGACAGAGGTGACCAATATCTACATCTGCCGTCTGAACACAGAAACAGCTGACATTTGTACAAAACTACACCATCATCTGGATTCAGTACTTGGGAAACAGATCAACCCAGTAAATGCCAGAATAACTCTTACCTCTGGTCAGTAGGCAAAACCACTGGGGAGCGATTAATCCTGAGGAACATTCTGGGCCCACTAAGTCATCCATTGCTGGAGAACTCCTAGTTATCTGTAGAAAAGAATGAGGAGCATGGATGTCAGAACTGCGAACTGAATGAGTTTAAAACTGAATTCTTAGATTTGTTGGAAACACAATCCACAAACCCAAGTAACACAATATGTAACACGCCTACAAAGTATAATAAAGAAAGAATGCAAACATTATTGCAAGCTTGCAGATATGGAGGTCCTATTTATTTTTTGGGAGACCTCATTCTTACAGTTTCCTAAAATGTAACCGGCTCCTCGACACAAAAATCACACTTGATGTCTTCGTGGCATAAACTTACAGAGACCGGCAGAATATGCAGCAAAGGCACAAAATTTGTATTGACCCAACCCAGCAAGATATAGCCAAACGGGCTGTGGTTATGTAAATCAGCTAGTAAGCTACAGCTGCACCAGCAAACGAAACTGAACGAGTGCAGGCTAACCGCTGCAGTAACTGTCATACAGGAGTTCGCAGCCAAACTGAACTGAAAAAAAACCTCACTCTAGAGACACTTAGTCAGCTAAAAACTCCTGTTCGCTTCTGAAGCAGGGCGTTTGCTCAATCGTGGGGACCAGAGTCTAATGGAGGCTAATTAGCACCCCCTTCTGGGGAACTGACCACACAACACAGGAAACTGAAGCCCCCAAAACTACAGTAGGTATATTTTGCACAGAGCAGGGTACTAGCAAAGCCTCTAAATCGGGGGGGGGGACAATCTTACCCAGGAAAGGCCGCTGTGTGTGTGGGTTTTCGCCGCAACTCCCTAATTAAATTACTAATCAGAGGACTGATTGGCTGAAGAGTCCCCCCCCCTGGGTTTGAACAGCTGACCTACAGTTTACCCCAAAAACCTGCACACACACCGGCCCTTTAAGGATAAGGTTGCCCATCCATGACCTAAAGGCTGGGCTTGCCCTGGGACCACAGGCAAGCGTGGCCCCTATCTTGGTACATATTTTGTACATAGTCAGGACCCACCCACTCACGGCAAATCTGGCATCCTGTATTTCTTCAGCTCGAGCATGGCAGCCCTGCTGGGTTGCCAAGTCAAATCTTAGATTCACCCCTGGTTGTAACCGCGACTGCATAAGGAGCACAATCAGGCAGAAATAAATGGGTGTTCCGACCTATTCATCTCACCATTATGCTCTGACATTAACCTGGCAAAGTGCTGCTAGGGTGATGAAAGCCTTTGGTATAAATTTCAGGCCTGACAGGCCACCCATGAAATGTTGGGTGGGTGGGTTGGTGGATGGGGGGGGGGGGCATTCTGTTCACTTGGCCTCCGCCGGCTGGTCAGCTAAGTGAAACAGTTAAAGAATGTGGCCAGAACATTCTGTTCACATGCATGACCTAAATATTAAGTTGGAGGTTGTTCGACTTGGTCCAAACAGATGCAAACTCTTCCATTGGCCACAATTATTATTACCTCCTATAGCAGGGGTCAACAAAGTCTGGACTGAGGTCTGGATCTGGACCGAGTTGCAAATTGATCTGGACCCAGCCGATAATGTACCATATACCAATATGGTTAACGCCAGAAGGTTTAATGCGGTTTGAAGTAGAAAAATACAAAATGTAGAACTTTCACACACACATAACTCACCATAACCCCCCTCCCAAAGACAGTCAAAACAGTGTGCAAGCAATTAATGTCTACATTGAAGGTTATGCTCAATTCATTAGGGTTCGCGAAATGCTGTTTTGCTACCGAAAATCGTTCCGGATCTCTGACTCAGAAGAAACATCTGATGTGGACCTTTGATCAAAAAGTTGGCCTATAGTGACACATTAATTCAGGCCAAACCAAAAGGTGAAGCCTCCTTAGATGTAACCGGATAGCCGATGGGGTCAGGTGATTATTTTACATGCCAATTTACCAGATTAGCTCAACGCACAAAGCTGCCCGACGAGTCTTTAAATAGACCTTAAATAAAAAAAAAGTGGAGGTTTACCTGCCTCCCGCCAGAGTATAATACTGTAATTTCATATACATGATGAAGTGTTGGGCAGTACGTAGCTGAAGCGTAGCATAGCGTAGCTGAAACAGCTGTGATGTTCCGGTAGGCAGCAAATCATACAATTCTGTTCACTGCTAGAATCGCTGTGTGGAGTTTTGAGAGGGAACCATTATTAACAGTGCATAATCTTCTCATTAACAGTTACGAAGTTATAACACAGCACTCCATATACAGCTTTACAGTAGTTATAGCTATTTATTTTAGTCTGCGCCCCAAAATTGGAATCGCCCATAATAGAATTAAGTCTGTACTTAAATGTATACAGGTAAAGCAAAATACCTAATCATATAGATTCACCGCGGCAATAATATTGGACATAGTGCCAGTTAAGGAAACTTAAATGTACAGTAGTTGTGTGTGTGTGTGTGTGTACACATATACATATGACATGACTGGTTCCATACAAAGCCCTTCAGATCAGTGCTGTGGAGTCAATGCTTAAATGCATTTATTTCAGTCTACTTCAGTTATTTTCTGGTATCTGCACTCTTGATCTGTTGCAGTTCGGAGCACGATCCCGGCGGGAATTTCTCATTTTTGATTGCGTCACTGTTAAAATACGAAATCTGCAGCGTTTTGTAGAACAAGATATAGCTCGTTGCTTAGGGGGCCAAATGGATCAATTTGAATCTGCACTGGGGCTGTATGAAGTGCACGGAACAGGCTCCCGAGATATAAAGGCATTATTGGAAGAACCGAGTGTTAGAACGGACAAGCAGATATCGTCTGCAGGAAAAGTACAGAGTGAGAACGGCAAATATGGAAAGAAACATGTCTTCACCTGAAGATCACAGACAAGACCCCACAGAAGGCCACAGGCAATCTGACAGGCTGAACGACATACAGAGACCACACAACAGAGATACAAGAAGAATTACCTCATAGTTGGGTAGCAATGGCTCACATCCCCCGTTTTACAGCAAGCCCAATAGAAACCCTACAAACAAAGAAAAGGGGCTTATTTTAATGTGCCCCACTGGGCTGGGGCAGAAGCACTTAAACAGGTGTAGCTCATGTGCCTTCAGCCCACAGTGCACAGGGTTAGTGGAGCAGCACAGGTTCACAGTGGTGTATCCCAGGGCACAGACAAGAACAGACAGAGAACATTGTGATCGAGCTAACTGACCGAATCCATTTCATCACAATCCTCACCCTCCTCACTTTGGTCAAAACCGTACATGCACACAGCACTGGAAATGCCCCCCCCCCCCCCCCAAGGAGTGGTCTTATGTGTAATGCTTTGGGCCCCAGCCAGAAACTGGCAAATTAGGAGTCTGGCCAAGCGCTGACGTGACCTGGGCCGACGTTGGCCTATAAATACACACGCAAGCACAGTGTCGCTCGCCGCACAAGGAAATCGGAAGTGACCCCGTCTTCGCCCCCCCCCCCCGCCGATGTAACTTCACACGCAACCTCGGTCAGGAAGGCTACTCCGGCACGCCGGACAGAAATCAGCCGTTTAGGACCCAGAAGACACCCCAGCCTCATGCAAGTAGGTCCAAATAATTCACAAATTGCACCTTATTCTGGAAGGAAAATAAGATGGAGGGGGGGAGCAGGAAAATGCCATCTGCTAGGTGGGTCGATATTGCTCATGTGTCTGGAGTCTGGACCCCCTCCCTTACCTTCTGTGGCCATGTGACAAAAATGCAGATAAGCCTCAAAAACAGACACACACATCCTTTGCTGCACCCAGCACAATGGCGTCGAAGGACAATGCGATCTCACCCTGTTCAGCAGGCATCCGTACACCTCAACACGCGCCGTTCAGTGCCCTCGTCTGAAAAATCCACAGTCACCACATCTTCCTGCACCCTAGAAACCAACGTGAGAAGGAATATTACTCTGATGGGGCAGAACGTCTACTTTGGAAAGACATCATCAGACCCACGCATGGTGGATTTCACGATACCAGCTTTCGAGATAATTAATACTCATAAGCAACAGGGTCCTCGACCGAAACCTTTAAGAAAAAGAACGGCCTATACCACTAGATCGGAGTAAACAGTTGAGATCATCGCTAAAGCAGCAAACAACCTAGCAAAGGTTGTATAGGAAACGGTTCCATGTCACGTGTGAAAAGACTGGACGGAGCTGAAAAGCTTTAACAGTCATTAAAGTTCACAGAAAGTCTACATCCATATCGTTGAAGGAGCATAAGCCCAAATCACTCAAGTATTAACACCCCATCGTGACACGCCAAACTGGAACACGCTACACCCAACATCACCCATCTCAACTATTGGACATTGTGGACTTTTGCCCAAGAGTCAAAATATAAACATACCACAGAACACCAAAAAAGACTTAACATGATCAACGGTGGAAGGCATTCCGCCAGTCGATGGAAAACAGTCGAAATCACGCAAGCTCCGCACGAGACACAGACAGTCGGGCGGATCGCATGCCGCCCAACCTGGAGCGCATCATTTGCGTGACCAAGTATCAAACAGAAGCAGAACCGTCGAGATACGGTAAAGACCGGCAGAAGACCTGTGGTGTAGAGATCAGGCAAGACTGCCGTCAATGGCCCTGCTGGATAGGATGAGTATTTAAGGGAAACTGTAGCATACAGTGGCCAACATGACAAAATGTCACTTTAAGCAAAGTGATCCTTAGTCGGTAAGAGGTGCACAAACACAGCCATCCTGATGCATTCGTTGGTTACAACCCATCGTGTTGTTCTGTTCAATTCTGCGGTCAGTGTTCTATCTGCTGTTCTATCTAATAATTCTACGCCCATAAACAACCCTTTCAGAGATAAATACCATGACATATTCGTTATTGCCTCCAATTCTACTATAAAAGTTCACAGGCAAGTTAAACGTTAATTGCAATTATCTCCATGACAACCGTTCATATATAATCTTAGGGAATATTAATACCAATCTCCAGGAGAAGTTAAAATCAGATAACAACCAATCGGGTATCTAGTGAGGTAGCATGTCCCCCACCCCTCAAAAGAATGGATTGTGTCCCTCATTTTACAGTATATGACAATAAAGTCGGATGCACGCAAGAGAGTGAAGAGTCCCCTTAACTGTACTTTTGCATACGGTGTGCTCAGCGACAGGCGACCGAGCCAGGAATCACAATCGCTTGTGTTGTTATAGCGACTTCACGCCCTGACAGCACCAATTTAAGGCTAATTTAGGGCGACACCTAGAACAGACCCTTTTGGTTTCAAGTGCATGGAAACTTACCAAACACTGACTGGCGTGGGGGAGCAGACATATTTTAAAATCACAAATAATATTACCAGCACGTTGAAAAACAGACAAATAACCTATTTTTAACATTAACTTTGCCAAAAACGTAGCTACATGGATAATAGTCAAGACTACTTGTACAGTACTAGTTCTTAAAGAACAGGAATGAGGACTGAGATTGGCTTTGTTTCTAGAAACGTCAGTCAAAAGGGAACATATTGTCGGGTTTCTGTTATACGAAGAGACTTGACCAAATTAAATTAGGTCAAATTTAAGGACTGCGGGAGAAAGACAACCGATAGAGAAAACGGGGCTGTATGGGGGATGGGCAGGAAATAGACGGAAATTTTACTGACGGGGGCATATTTTTATAATAAAGGGAGCGTCGGAAGAGTAGTAGCCTGCCGATAGGATAGGGCAGGGAAGCCATCTACATGGAGAAGAAACTAATAGTCATCTATGCTGTAGCCACCATCGCGAAATGCTGCATCTACAGAATGAAATTTAATTCCCAACTAAACAAAAACCAATGTCCGGAGGAAGGACGCTTTCATCGTCCCTTATTTACGGTTTTCAAGGAAATGGGAAACTGCAGATCGAGAGAGACACAGCGTGTAGCCCCGCCTGTACTAAATACTGTATAAACTACAATTAGATCATGGGCGCTAGTCTCACCCAGGGGCATCCCCGCGATAATCACGCAAAGAGTGCAAAGAAAACGCCGGAAAGCCGTCGCTTAAGCTTAAGATGATCCCCAAGCCAACACGTTTGAATTTGTATATAAATACCACGTTTCTATTTACTGCGAGTTAAAAGGGGGAAAAAGACATTTAAAACGTAGACTTATGGGCGACAGCGCCACCATCACAGATGGATACAAACAAAAAGCAGATCGCCGCCCCCCCCTTCCACCGTGTGAAACGAGACCTAAAACCCATAAGGAAACAAAATGACAGCAGTCCACGGTGGACCACCAAGGAAATAAAAAAGCGATCAACCACAAAACTAAACAACAACACAAGGGCAGCGATCAGACGAGAAGGTGGCGATCCCTATGTACGGATCATGCACAGGGTTATAACTTAATGCAAGCCTCGCTAAATATGTCAACCTCCACCTTTATCTACCCCAGCAAGGGCAGTCCCCGTCTTGTAAGCAAAATAAAAGAAAGAAAGAACTACTATTCCGTATGCTGGCGATATGCGTATTAGTTTGATCTTAAGTCAGATGTAGTATTAATGAAAAAGGCACGCATAGCAATCGACAAGAGAATGGTTTGGAAACAAGTAACCAGACAAAGATTACTTTGTAACAGTGTAACGCCACTACGCATACTGCGCTGGGGACATAGAGATGGAAAAAAAAGTCCAACAGGACGGATTGAAGTTTTCCTTTTTGGTCATAGAGGAATTACCGTAAGCTTGGAGAACGAAATACTACTAAATTGCCCCACCTTGGCCAGGCAAAAATATAAATACGACGAATAAATCACTTTATTGATAAATTTGCCAAAAATCGAGGACTGACGCGACACCATGGGCGGAATTAGCTAGCCGGCTAGCGCTACCTCCATAGAGACTCATATATTCAACCGATCATTAAAAGGCTGCTAAAAGCCATTTGAAAAATGAAACTTACCAACAGATCGGCCAGGGTGGGTGATGACAATCTCTCACAACGCAGACGAGGAAGGGAGCAGGCAGGGCGGCCAGCCGGGGCTCCGCGGACAGCAAACGCCATGCAGTCCGAGTGTTAAACACCATCCTGATCATCATTCGGAAATATTCCGCGATCGGCTTCTCTTGGAGGTTAGTAAGCCTCCGCGTAGCCGTAAACTGTGATGTAGATGAAGCGGAGGGAGGAGGGGGCTATAAGACCGTCATTTGAAGAAGATTAGAAGCTGACCGAGGCAGAAGAGCACTCCGCTACGGGGTTAACAACTTTGCGACGGCAAGCAGTCTCTTCTCCGCGATTGGACGGCGAGTGCGACCAATCAGCTGCGGGGGGACGGCTGGGCGTCGCGACGTCACGCCGCAGCTTCCGCGCAGCTTCCAGTGGGGCCCCTGGTGTGACGGGCCCCTGGTTACTGTCCATGTTCAAAACAGCTGGCGTGTGCCTCAGCAGTCACACCCTGCCGATTATGCAGTATGTTCTCCTATAACGTGTATTCTTCATGCATATTAGGAAACAATTACAATTCAGTGTCATGTTCTCGTTTATGTACAGTTTCATAAACAGAGAAAGCATCACCCAGCTCGCTTAGGAGTACATGGAACGCACAGACTTGAAACAGCTACTTACTGCTTAAGTCCATGGCACATGTTAATAAGTGTCGTCTTGCTATTTCTCAGCATTTGTAACCTTCATAATAAAGCAAACACACTCATCTAACGCCCCAAAACATATTCCAGTTCAAAAGAACCAAGCAGTCAGTGCAAAAAGAAATCAATAAGAGGCTTGAAATAAAAGCGTTTTTGAATGGAATGAGAGGATTTTGTGAGAAGCATCAGGCATAATGGGATCTACTTGGCGCATCGTCAAGACAATCAAACATCAACAACAAAGCAAATTTCTATATTCAGAATATCATTCTTTCCAGATTCTTGGAAACTTGCATCAACCCCACAGCCCTGCACCTGGATAAGCAACTGACAAATGGATAGGTGGAAAAATAATAATTTTGCAAGGGAATTGTGAGTGTGGATTTCAGTTGTTCCTAGCATGAGCTGTGACAGCATGCGGCTGCGTGCACACGGAGGTATGACGCTGCACACCGATGAGTGATTCCGAATTACTGGGAACGGGCTGAGGATGGTGTGCAAGATCGTTCATGAAGCGAGGGAAGCCACTGCAGGCTTAGGGGTCTATATCCAGACGAGAAGGTCGTAAGCTTATGGGCTGTTGAGGGTGTGGTACAACAGTCATCACACACACACACACACACACACACAGACACACACACACACACACACAAAAACAGGCTTGATCAAGCCCAGATAACTGGCAGCCTTCTCCAGACTCTCTGGCAGATGCATGATTGGCCCTCAGAAAGGTCGGCAGTGGCGAATAGACTATAAGCAGTCCGGGATGAGCCATCCTGGCCGCCGCGTGCCAGGGAAATGAGAGAGAGGGCGCAGAGGGAGGGCGCAGAGGGAGGGCGCAGAGGGAGGGCGCAGAGAGAGGGCGCAGAGGGAGGGCGCAGAGTGGATTTCCCACGCACGGTTTCTGCTCTGCGCCCACTCAGTGTGGCTCGGTGTGAGATCGCCAGGCGGGCGAGCCGGTTGGACCCGTTCTCCTCTCCCTCACATTTCATCAGGCTCGTGATGTCGGGCTTCCGCGTGTCACTCCGGGGAATCAACAGCTGGTCAGCCCGCTTCCGAGAGCTACGCCATATGGTGGCCATGTTTACAGTGCGTCCCTCCTAACGCAGTTATGACTCCACCGGCCTGCTATGAAAGTACAGCGCAGTCATAATGATGGCAGTCACATTCAAGTATGTCTGCTGTTATATACTGTATCCATCCATCCGTCTTCCAACGACTCGATCTAAACGAAAGTTTGATTATTTCTTTATGCTGGATTTTTGTGTGTGACGTCTTTCGGAAGACCTAGGAGACCCAGCACCTAGAGCTTATTGATGAAAACCTGCTAAATAATTCACAGGAGCACCACCGGAGTGCAGGGATCCAGATCCACAGAGAGGTACTTCTGGGGGGAGACACGCGGCCAGCCGTCATCCCCGCCGCACGTCAGCCATCGATCTAGTCACCCCCCCTGGGCCTATTCTGCCTTCCCGGTGAGTTTGGGCGTCCCTCACGCCAGCAGAGGGCAAGTCCTCAATGTCGGCAGAAGCGTGTTTGGGGTCACATGGGGCTATTCGGTGGTGTAAGCCTTGCCATGCCTGCAACGGACGTTCACCAGAGGGTACTACGTGGTTACAAGTGACCCTAAGTGACCTAATCATAACTTACTGTTCTGTTCATGATGCCCGGATTCTCTACCCGCACTCTCAGAAAAAGGTAAACATTGCCAACTGTACCCTCAGCTGTACCCTTTGTAGGTAATTGTACCTTGTAAGGTACAGAATTAGACTCTGAGGAAAAGAGTTCGTCTGGTCTGAGTTTGTACCTTTGGTATGTCCCACAGAGTCCATTTCTGTATCTTAAAAGGTACAATTACACGGGTACAGTCCCAGTGACAAGCAAAGGTACAAATTTTGACCATTTTTTTTCTGAGAGTGCCGCTTATTTTGTGGCTGATGTAATTGCTGGAGTAACTAGAGAGTAAGCATTTGGGCTGCTGTGATTGGGCCCGATTCCAGCTCTAAGATGTAAGCCTCAGAGTTTTCTTGAGAAGCTGGAGGCTCCTCTTCAAAACGTCCTTCCCAAAAAATTTCTTGACTTGGTTCCTTCCTATTTGCAGTAATAAAAAAGATATGGGCTGGCATTTTGCCCAGCCTGGGAACTGGCCCAGCTTGGAGTAGGCTGAGCCAGGCCTACTCTGGCATCCCTCAGGGTCCGGGCCTGGCTTTCATCATGCCACCACATGCCTTATTTTCCTCTTGAGAGACAATGACATGTTTCCACTCTGTGATTAGCGGTGTGTAGATTCCAACTGTGAAAGATTCTTCTTGCTAGCTGGGGCTGATCGTCATGGAAGCCGGGGAGAGTTCCAGCTGACAGCTTACATTTTCTTCTTCTTCTGGCCAGAATGTCCTCAAACCACTGCATCTACAGCCATCTGACCACTGACCAGACGCATCTCCGTTCATTAGCTAGTACATACATGCCCATGCAAACACGCACACCTGTTCCGTGATTTAATTTCAGAAGCTAGGTTCAGGGGATGAGAATTCCAAAATTAGAAGCATTTGTGAGTTTTGCCGTTACAGAAACGATTACAATATTGTCGATTTTCTTGATATTGATGATTGCAAAAAGAAATGACAAAACATTGAAAAGAGATAAAATTTGTATATAAATAATGTAAAAATTAAACCTTTTTTTTTTTACTATTAATCTGAACATCGGGGGGAGAATTCTGATACTGTGTCATTGCAGATTTGTGACATTTACGTTTACATATTTAGCTGCCGCTAAGGGCACATCGCAAACGTTCATGCTGTAAAGGAGCAGACTGTACATGGATGCAGCGTGGCTGGGCTTCCAATGAAAGCCCAGGTTCAAGTGTAAGCAGTACTGGAAGAACCAAGTGCAACATTCAAAAGCATAAAAACACATCAGGTTAGTAGAGGTCATGGAACAGATGGGTCGAGATGTTCCTTGAAGGTGGAGAGGAACCCGATGATTGGTCACCGTCAAGGATGCAAACATGAGAAACGTCTGGAGAAACTTCTTACATGGTGGAGGGAGCTCAGAGCGGCGCTGGTTTGCTGGCTAAAGTGGGGGGAGACGGGACATAGGAGCCTTTTGATGGAGATGCATGCCTGGCCATTGAGGGACCTATTAGCCAGCACCAAGGACTGGAACCTGATGCAAGCGGCAATAAGGAGCAAGTGAAGAGAGAGCAGGAGGAAGGTGACATCAGAACGTCCAGGTAGGATGAACATCAGACGCACTGGCAGACCTGCTAGCAGAGGGTTGCAGTAGTCAGGTTGTGGGGCAAGAAATGCCTGGAGCAGAAGCTGAGGTGCGTACTCAGACGGGAAGGGAATGACCTTCCCGATGTTATATCAGGTAAATCTACAAGATGGAGAGGAGAGTCATGTACTCAGCTAAGGACAACATGGACGTCTGTCATTACCCCAAGGTTCCACGCAGACCTTGATGGAGACAGTGTGGGAAATCAAAGCTGAACATTTCAAAGGAAAATGTGCTTCATTTAGTTGGAAATGACATTTGGGAATAGATAGGTTTGGTGCGAATTTAGATGTGAAAATTCACGTACTTAACATTATTAAATAACACAATTTATGTTTGAGTTTGATCTTTCACCACATCCATACCCTTTACATTCAAAGTCATAAATATGATGATTCCAGGTCAGCAATGTACCGCATTTTCATTTTATTTCAGTTGAATTTTCCGTTGTTTGAATTTTGGTGCAATTCCAGAGAATAGAAGATCGAAAGAGCACATTTGATTATATGCTTATTGGATGAGTTACTCCAGGTTGAATGAATGAATGTTACATTTATATATGCTTTTACAAACACCCAAAGTGCTTTACAGAACCAATGGGGAGCCACTTCAGCCACCCCCACTGTGTAGCCCCCACCTGGATGATGCGACAGCAGCCATTCTGCACCAGTACACTCACCACACAGCAGCTAAGGGGGTGAAGGGGCAGGAGAGAATCCACCAACTTGATATACAGGATGATTAGGAGGTCAGATTTGACAGGGGCATACTTGGCAATTTTAGCCAGGACAGTACCATGGAGTACCATCCCCCTACTCCTCTGCAGGAAACCCACAGATCTTTTATGACCGGAGAGTCAGGGCCTTGGTTTTACCTCTCATCCGAAGGGCCGCCCCATATTATAGCGCAGTGTCACTGTTGCTGCACTGGGACATTGCGATCCACACAGACCACGGGATAGACTGACCTGGTGGTCATAGCAACACCTCTTTCAGCAGCAGTCCAGCTTTTCTCATTGGCTGGCCCAGACCGGCTTAGCTTCAGTTGAGTTACCTCATCTGAACTGCAGGTGGTATATATGCTGGGGTAAAAGGATGGGCACGACTGCCCCCCTGACCTGGTGTGATTAGTGTAGCTGATGGGGGGGTATTGCTGTACAGTATGCTGTTGGGTTTCTTTTCTTGCATCCTGGTGTCCAGTTCTGGATCCTTCTTTTCAGTTCCTCGTTTTATTCGCACTGTGGCATTTGAGCTTGGCAGGGGCTCAGCAGTGGAGCATAGGGAATGATTCACACAGAAATGCACCCCCCCCTCTCCAGCACTGCACATGGAACTGCCCATTATTCTGCCAGGTCTGTGCCCCCCCCCCTCTCCAGCACTGCACATGGAACTGCCCATTATTCTGCCAGATCTGTGGAGCCCGAATTTGCCTGTGAGATCCGGAGCACCCCCGCTATAAAGGCGCAGCCTTCCTGCCCCCCCCCCCTTCCTTTTTGCCTCTCCTTTTGCTGTCACAGAGGAGGTACGGCTTCCCGTCTTTCATCTCCCGCCCAATCCCCCTCTCCGCTGGAGTAAGGAGAGACACTGCCGATGCATCGGGCCTCGCACACGCGTGAGCGGATAAGGGGCTGAGAAATGAGGATCGTGCGAGGACAAATGAAGTGTGCATGAGTGTGACAGCGGTATAGTGCGCGGCAGGGCGTCACGGGGGCCGCTCCGAACCCGCAGGCTGCTCCGGACCCGCAGGCCGCTCCAAACCCGCAGGCCGCGGGACGTGCTCTTCGCTCAGGGTCGCCCAGGGGTCCCGCCTGGCGGCTCGGCGAGACTAAGTGGCCCGATTGAGCTTCGAAGAGACACACAGAAACGTAACTGGGACTCCCATAACGACACGGAACTGCGAGTCACGCTGGCGCTTTATTCAATAAATAACTTCGGAGGCAGGTTGGAAAAGGTGAACACAGAGGACACCAGGAAGAAAAAAAAGGGAGGTCTTTAGAGCCAAGACTGTGGAGAATGCAGTTACAGACACTTGGGTGATACCGAGGTATTTAAAAGCCGCTGTTCACAGAGCAGGAACACTGACGTGTCCTGGGCCCTCTAATGCAAAGCCAGTAACATGTTAGGGCCGCTACAGCTTTCAGGGCCCCAGTTAAAGCTCACTGACACTGATGGCCAATCAGTTGGTTCCCTGTGTTACAGGCACACTCTGTACGTTCTGTGGTTCTGGAAAAGGCCCGGGATGGTTTATTCACCAAAAAGCCACAACGTTTCACCTTGTTAATGCACTGGCATTGTGGAGGGGCGAGGAGGGGGGGTTGAATTTAGCCAGCATGCTTATCACACTGGAGCAATCTTAGAATACACCTCACTTATGATTTAACCTGTTTACCTAGCTGGGCGTTTTAATGAAATGCTTTAGGGTAGGTGCCTTACTCGAGGGTCCAACAGCATGGCCCCAAATGGTACAGGAAGCATCCAAGAACCATTGGCTTTCAGAATAGCACATGACTTTAGATGTAGTCACTCTTGGGTCATAAGACGGTCCAAGGTACAATACCCTTGAAAAATGTCCAATTTACACATACCGTACAACACACAAGTGACACATTAAAAATATATTTTTTAAACATATTGTTAAGGTGGCTATGAATGCGTAACATACTGTACTGTGCCCCCAAAAAGACAAGCAAGTAAATCAATCAACCCCCCCCGTGCTCCTGCTAGCGTGCGGTGGAAGTAGGTCCATCACTTGCCCTCGTATTTGGGATTGATGACGGTTGTCACGGCACTCTTGTAGATGGGATTCTCGCCCTAGAATGACACAGAGAGGATGTTAGTAAGCCCGTCGCCTTGGTAACCCCTCACATCAGAGGCGGCTCTCTGCCCGACCGATTCGGTTATGAAATCCCACATAAAAACCCACATAATAAAGGAGGTAATATTTTCAGAGGGACCTTTAAGTGCCGGAGGCTGATGTCATTATACTGTTAACATGGGCATTTTGCTTCTACCAACGATGGACTCAATCTCACACTGTGCCACCCCCCCCCAGTTAGCCAATAAAACATCTGTGCCTTACTTAAATCATTATGATATTATTTCAGTCAGTCGTTTCTTATTAAGGCTGTTTTGTAAGTATTTTGGCATACAGCTCATTACATATTAATTAATACTCAACTTCTTACAACATTGAATTCTGCCACATGCACTTTCAGTCAGGATACCACCATGGCCAATTCTCACTGGGTAACGTTTTCCAAGTAGGTAGGAGAAGCAAGGAAAAGCAAAGCACAAACACGCACGTGCATATGTTTCTCTGCCTTTAACTCTCCACCATACCTGTCACTCTAATGCACTATTAGTGATTGAGCACTAGGTGGCAGCACTTTATCAAAAGACTTGTGACGATCGATGGCATTCCCAAAGGACTTTTCCCAGGTGAATGAGCAAATGGCTCAGTTTCCCAATGGTAGCCATGCCAATGTAGGAGGGTCCGATAATAGGGGGTCCGATGGGAAGAGGTGCAAATTAGCATGCAAGCAACACATAGGCAGGTTTCCCATAATCCGTGTGCCTGTCCTGTACTACAAGCTGACGTTTGAGAACCATCAAGGCTGGTTCCAAAACCTAAATCGTGAGAAGCCTGACTCAGACTACCTGGCCCACTTTCTTTGCCCATTCCCAGATTAACTTTAAGACTTGTCTTGATGTACCGAATAAGAGGGGAGGTATTCCCCTGCACTACATTTCCCAAGACCACCCCCCATCTCACCGAGTCCCATTTGGCGTTCAGCTTCTCCTTCTCGAACTTGGCAAACTCCCGCCGGTCATGGATGACCGTGAGCAGCTTCCAAATCAACAGCAGCGCCAAGCCGATTAGCACGATGCCCACCACCACTCCCAGAACGATGGGGAGGATGTCAGGAGCCACCGGACACTCTGTCCAAGACAGCAAGGCATCATGGGACATGGATCCAAGACAGCAAGGCATCATGGGACATGGGTCACATGGGTCCAAGGCAGCAAGGCATCGTGGGACATGGGTCCAAGACAAAAAGGCATCATGGGACATGGGTCACATAGGTCCAAGACAGCAAGGCATCATGGGACATGGGTCACATGGGTCCAAGACAGCAAGGCATCATGGCACATGGGTCACATAGGTCCAACACAGCAAGGCATCATGGGACATGGGTTACAGCCGAATGGCGCAACAACAGGCAGCATATCTGCACTATTTTGAAGACAAAGTGCATGGTCTTTTAATACCATTAATCCATCCCTATATAAAAAGAATCAACTAAACAAAAGTAAAATGTATACTATTACCCATACTTAAAAGAGTACAAAACCAATTCAAGAGACTCTGGATCAGTTCACTTAAATACAGAACAGGGGCAAGGCCCAAATTTCTATACAAACTTAGATCTGAATAAAAAAATTAATAATTAGCTCATCTTCAATGGGGATTTACAAAAATCGGATTTCATAAGCTATCCTTTACAGGCCTTTAGACTGGTGACATAGATGCTTCCAAATTCAGAATTCAAAAAACAGGTATTTGCTGATGTTAGGAATATCACTTGTTAGTGTTAGTGGTATCGGTTGGTGTTAATGGTATCGGTTGGTGTTAGCAATATTGGTTGGTGTTAGCGGTATCAGCTAGTGTTAATGGTATTGGTTGGTGTTAGTGGTATCGGTTGGTGTTAGCGGTATCAGCTAGTGTTAATGGTATCGGTTGGTGTTAGCAATATTGGTTCGTGTTAACGGTATCAGCTAGTTTTAATATTATTGGTTGGTGTTAGTGGTATCGGTTGGTGTTAATATTATTGGTTGGTATTAGAGGTATCAGTTGGTATTAGCGGTATTGGTTGGTGTTAGCGGTATCGTTTGGTGTTAATGGTATCGGTTGGTGTTAATGGTATTGGTTGGTGTTAGCGTTATTGGTTGGTGTTAGTGGTATCGGCTGGTGTTAGTGGTATCGGTTGGTGTTAATGGTATTGGTTCGTGTTAACGGTATCAGCTAGTTTTAATATTATTGGTTGGTGTTAGTGGTATCGGTTGGTGTTAATATTATTGGTTGGTGTTAGTGGTATCGGCTGGTGTTAATGGAATTGGTTGGTATTAGCGGTATCGGTTGGTGTTAATGGTATCGGTTGGTGTTAATGGTTTTGGTTGGTGTTAGTGGTATCGGTTGGCGTTAATGGTATTGGTTGGTGTTAGCGGTATCAGCTAGTTTTAATATTATTGGTTAGTGTTAGCGGTATCGGCTAGTTTTAATATTATTGGTTGGTGTTAGCGGTATCGGCTGGTGTCAATGGTTTTGGTTGGTGTTAGTGGTATCGGTTCTTGTTAATGGTATTGGTTGGTGTTAGAGGTATCGGTTGGTTTTAATGGTATTGGTTGGTGTTAGCGGTATCGGTTGGTGTTAATGGCACTGATTGGTGTTAGTGGTATTGGTTGGTGTTAATGGTATTGGTTGGTGTTAATGGTATCGGTTGGTGTTAATGGTATTGGTTGGTATTAGCGGTATCGGTTGGTGTTAATGGTATTGGTTGGTATTAGCGGTATTGGTTAGTATTAGCAGTATCGGTTGGTATTAGCGGTATTGGTTGGTGTTAGTGGTATCGGTTGGTGT
>JABFEA020000085.1:10979516-10989605 GCA_019775915.2 Cyphomyrus plagiostoma
AACCCCCACCCAGCCCTAACCTTAACCATAAGTAACCATGACGACCTTAACCCCCACCCAGCCCTAACCTTAACCATGAGTAACCAAACAAAACACGAGACTTTTGGCATCTTTAGTTTTTTGATCGCATTCGCAGATCTTTGTGGGGACCTGAAAAATGGTCCCCACAACGTCAAAATAACAGGCTTTTATTGCATAGTGAGGGACATTTGGTCCCCACAACGTAATATAAACATAATCCACACACACTCTCTCCATATTCTGGTGTTTATGCTATTGTCCAATTTAGGCCATTTGTGCATTATTAGCGACTCCATAGCAAACAGCAAAGTAACAGTGTATGTTTGCTGACTGGTGTCAATCAAAATGTTTAGTGTATTAAACCGTTAAGCTGAAATCACACCACATGCTTCAATCCACCTGCACTCCTGCCCACAATGTAATATAATGATCACTATACCCACCCACCCTTCCCCACCACACAGACAGAGCTGGGGGTAGGACTCAAACAGTAAACCAGAAGGTATGAGTCCATTGAGGCACTTTGCTCTCTTTATCGTGATATTCGCTGTGAAGGAAAGCGACCAGTTAAGCAAGAATCTTTGGTGGTATAAAATGGTACATTTATGTGAAAGTTGGCCGAATGTCCACCGGGAATCATACAAAGCTGGAGGCTAATGCTAGGGCCACGGAAAACCACACAGT
This sequence comes from Cyphomyrus plagiostoma, assembly GCA_019775915.2. Classification (NCBI taxonomy): domain Eukaryota; kingdom Metazoa; phylum Chordata; class Actinopteri; order Osteoglossiformes; family Mormyridae; genus Cyphomyrus; species Cyphomyrus plagiostoma. The sequence goes on from JABFEA020000085.1 coordinate 10,980,222, forward strand.
CGATTTCTCGCTTAGAATAGCAAATAAAGCAATGCAGCGGACAAACAACAGTGCAGTGATCTTCTATCAGCCTGACGGTTGTAAGGGTTGGCGCTCCAGCGTCAGCATCCATCTATTCAGCCATTCATTCATCTTCCATAATGTTTACCCAGTGCTGGGTCGCCCAGAGCCTGAAGCTAACTCAGGAAACACGGGGTGAGGCTGGGGGAGTCCGGGTGGGATGCCAGCTGTCTACATCTATATTCAGTACCATTCTTATTACTTCTGAGAGAGGAGCAGTCATCACACAGATTCTCAAGGCATATCATGCCAATAGTAAAAGAACGTTCCAAGAAATCTCCAGGAAAGTAGCTGGTGATTCTTATTAAACTGGAAAGGGTTGCAAAGAAAAAAAGGTTCTAAGGCTTTGGGGATCCCAAAAAGCCGTCGGATCCATACGGCTGGAATGGAGGAAGCATGGAACAGTAATGAATCTTCCCCAGCAGTTCCTGTACTGCCAAAATCTATTAGAAAGCATTGTGACATCATCCACACAGTGGCAGAGGACCCTATGGTAGCACTCCGGAATGTGGAATTGTCACTCGCTTGCCTGACGTTTGCCAGACTCAGACTTCTGGAACAGCATTCTTTTGAAAAGCCTTTGATGGGACATTGAGGTAGCAGACAGACCAGGGAGTTTGTTGACGTTTTTAAATTTTTTTATCCATAATGGTCAGCTTTGATTGAAGATCCGACCACAAAAATGCAACAAAACACATTTCACAGTATTGTACTTTTCAGCGGAGATAGAATTATTTGCAACGCTCAGATATGTTTCGAAATCATTCCTCACCTCATAAACCAGACGCAGGGATAAAAAAACTAAACAACTGCCTGCAAAGCAAACTCCAGTCCAAGAAGATAAGAGGATCTGGACCTTGGAAGAAAGCTCACCGATTCGGAAATCCGAGGTGATGCTCTTCATCTCTTCCATGAGGGCTGTCCCCAGCTTCTTAACATTTTGCAGGTCATCATTCATGGAGTAAGAGAGGTCCATGAGATAGTAGAGGTCAATGGGGTAGTCATCAGCTCTCTTGAAGGTCAGATCAATGGACTGAGGTTCCCCTGAGAGTGCAGGGATTGACACACCAAGGCACGTACAGCAAGCAACCACAACAGTTAACAGGGAGCATCTTCCAACATCTGACACCTAGACTATACCGGTAACATTTGAATAAATGTCTGAGAATAATCACGATTCACTTTTCAATAAGAATCGAGCGATCCTTATGAAAATATGATCATTTACAATTCTGTTGAGTTCTTTAGCGTATTTTTTTTAGTAACATCATGATATGATGACTATATTTTTATATGCAACCATAATGCTGTCTTGATGAACATACTGACTAGAGCAGGGGTCTCCAACTCTGGTCCCGGAGAGCTACCATCCAGTAGGTTTTCTATCCTACCCGGCTCCTGATGAACCACACCTGTCCTCGGGTAAATACCTGGAGCAGGTGTGGCTCATTAGATGCCAAGCAGGATAGAAAACCTACTGGGTAGTAGCTCTCCAGGACTGGAGTTGGAGACCCCTGGACCAGAGCAAATTGACCCAGATTAGTCTGAATCCATTAGGACTGATGAGGGTTAGTTGTGGAGATGGTCCATACCGATCCTCAGTTCCATGGAGAGCTTCTGCGGCTGGATCTGTGTTATCTCCTCTGGTCTCGGCCATGCCGTCCTGCTCTTGTCGCGGTTGGTGACAGGCTTGTCCAGCTGAATCTTCTGGCTGCCCCGCGGGTTCTCAATCATGGCAGCCGAGCAGTTCTTCCTCTTGAGGACCTCCAGCTCGTCGCACCGGGACGAGGTCGGCTCTCCCTGCTTCAGGAAGTTCTGAGGAAGGGGATCTGAATGAACTAGCGCTGCCAGAACCAGACCTCAGAATTCGGCCTGTTTACGATTCCCGCATTACTCGAGAGTGTGACGTAATAAAAAGAATACTGAGATCTACTCTACGGGAACATCTACACTGGATATAAAACGTGTGCACACCGCTGATAAAATGGCAGGTTTAACAAATGAGACCTCGATAAATAAAGATTTCAAAAGTTTACATCCAAAGCATACATCCAAATCAACATAAGAATGGCTTCACCAGAAGAAAATGAAAGCTTTGGAATGGCCCAGTCAGGGTGCAGACAATTGAAAATCTGTGGGTCGACCTGATGAGGGCGGCACACAAGAGATGATGCCCTCGCAATATGACAGATTTGGAGCACTTATGCAAGGAAGAGCCGGCAAATATTGCCAAGCCGAGATGTGGCATGCTGGTAGACTCCTACCCAAAAGCACTGAATGTAGTAGTTAAATCAAAAGGTGCTTCAACAAAGCATTAGATTAAGGGTGTGCACACTTATGCAACAAGCTTATTGTGCATTTCGTAGTCTTTATAATTTCCCCCTGACAGATTTGTTTGTTTGAATTGAATTGTACAGGTTATAGGCCACATTAAAGGAGGGAAAATTCTTGAAATATTTTTTTCTTCACAAAGAGCAGGCATTTTAACAGAGTTGTGTATACTTTTTATACCCACTGCATCGTTTAGATCCATCCATCCATCCATCCATCCATCACAATGCACTGCAATTGAGGTGTGATGTTACAGCAGTCTAGGTGCAAAGAGAAGGAAAGTGGGACAGAGAAAGGGAGGCAGGACAGAGGGAAGGAGAGAAGGCGGGATGAATAGAGGGAGCAGGGTGGGATTCTCACAGGGTCTGAGCACCAAGCGCAGCTCTCCCCGGCCTGTATGCACCCCCCACAGGACTTGGCATCAGCGTGGACACACTTGCTTCCCTCTGCGGAGGAGAGGAGATCCGGGGGGGAGGGGTTTGATAAGCAACAGCGGGGACACGTAAGACACACTGATAAAGCTGTACCACTGAGAGCACCAGAACCGAGATGGGCCCCATCGCCTAAGGGGGGAACCTCCGCAGGATATGATGTCATTACTGCATGAGCCTCCCACCCATGCTGACCCAGGAAGCCTCTCTGACACGTGCCTGACCATGGGGGTCTGACTCCAGGACCCTACTGTCGTAAAGGCCCAACAAATAAAGGTTTTACATTGTACTGTGTGGCGGAGAGGCTAACGGCTAACATAGGCTTGGAAGGCTTACCTTGTTGGGCACTGCTGGCACAAATGACTGCAATGAAGGCCAATACATGAGGCAGCCTCGTGGACATCTAAAAAGACAAATAAAATCCAAATAAAACTACAATTCAGAAGCAACCTCACAGTCCCAGCATGACATCACTTTGAGACGACTCCCTCCTAGTCTGCCGTTAGAAATCAACAGTAAAAGCTTCTGAACAAGCTGCCTCTCTTATGATCCCAACTACTGTCATTTGTTTTAAAGGCTGATGACACCAAATTGTGCATAAATACCAAAATGCAGCTATGCATTAAGCCAAATACAGACAGATGGACGGACAGACAGACAGATGGAAGGACAGACAGACAGATGGACAGAAAGGCAGACAGATGGATGGACAGGCAGACAGATGGATGGAAAGGCAGACAGATGGATGGACAGATGGAAGGACAGGCAGACAGATGGACAGAAAGGCAGACAGATGGATGGACAGGCAGACAGATGGATGGAAAGGCAGACAGATGGATGGACAGATGGAAGGACAGGCAGACAGATGGACAGAAAGGCAGACAGATGGACGGACAGGCAGACAGATGGACGGACAGGCAGACAGACGGACGGACAGACAGACAGACGGACGGACGGACAGACAGACAGACGGAAGGACAGACAGACAGATGGACAGAAAGGCAGATAGATGGACGGACGGACGGACGGACGGATGGACAGATAGACAGATGAAAAGTTGGTGGCACAGAAGGCAGTGCTATCGTTCAGCAACCAGAGGGTTGCCGGTTTGAGCCCCGCTTCCTCCTGACCCCATCAAAGTGTCCTTGAGCAAGACACTGAACCCCAAATTGCTCCCGGTGTGCAGGTTGGCACCTTGCATGGCAGCCTCCGCCACTGGTGTGTGTATGGATGGGTGAATGTGAGGCATAGTTGTAAAGCGCTTTGAGTACTCGGAAGAGTAGAAAAGCACTATATAAATGCAGTCCATTTACAAACAAACAAATGGACAGGCAGATGGAAGGATAGACAGACAGATCGACAGACTGACAAATGGATAAATAAATCTAGGACTGGTGAACACACCACTGTAAGACTTGTATTTGAATGGCTGCTGTAAGACATTTTGAGAATGCATCACCCACCTCGGCACCCTTTGCCCATCCCTCAGTCAAATGCTCAGTTAAATTTCTAGGAGAGTTGGTGACTTGGGGCTCTAAACCAGTGATTCTCACCCCATGGGCCATGACCCAAATTGGGTTGTGACAAGTTCTGAAAGGGTCGTGAGAAGGAGCTGGAAATGTAAGCATTTTAAAAGCAGCGAAGTCCTATGCTGATCCACGATCAGATTTCCCAGCCCCAATCCTAGAATTAACATATATAAACAGGCCTTGAGTTTGCAAATGCTTAGCGCAAAACTAGTGAAAATTCAACCAATCCAAGAAGCCAAACCACAGATGTTTAATTTAAAATTCTCTGGCACATCCAATCAGTTTTGTGCCACAGACATACATCGACTGGCGTAAATCGCAGAATGCGCTGTGTGCTTGACCATAGTGTTAATTTAAACCTAGACTTGATACAGGGTCGCGGTGCAAAAAAATGGGGAACCATTGCTGTAGATGATGCCACAGTTGTCCAGTCAGTGGGAGATGTGAGCTCAGATTGGGCCTCCAATCAGGATGTTTACTTTATTGTTGCTGAACCACTCCCTGGCTGCGTCGGGCTCATGTTTCAGATCGTGTGCTTTGTGTGGAACGTTTCCTGCCAAAGGGCATCACATTTTCATCACAACACCATTTCTATGGGACTATCCAAGTTTCCCGTCCGTCGCCAGATGCTTGAGTGCCCGACGAAGAGAAACTTGCCAGAAAAGGAAGTCGTATCCTATACTTTACGATACACAGTTCGGCATCTTATATACATTTTATTTCATCCAGAACTTAAAACCTCTTAGCAGAGGAGACTAGAAAGTCTAGGATGTTTATTGTGGGCTTCTTTGACTGACGTGAGACTGATCAATCTCCTCCTGATCCCCTCATTCGGTCTGGAGAAGCCAACTAATCAAGGCTTTCCCTCATGACAGCATACACCTTAGACATCTGGACTATGCCAGAATTTTGTTTTTTATACAAATCTCCTAATTCATGGTTTTCTAGAAATCCTGCAATTATCCAATGACGGACTCTTCATTTTTACTAGATTCCCTTTTATCCATCTTCATTATCTATCTGATGAATATGTTGGCTTTTGGTTTTCCCATCATCGTGATTTATAAGCCATGTGTATGCGATGTGTGTATGCCTTCCACATTCTTCCCTTCTCATTACACTTTAAGATGGAATGAGCATATTTTAACACGCCTTGGATTCTTCGACATGTATGTGACAATTGTACCACCTTGTAAATAATCTGTAGGATGTGCCAACTACCCCAACAATTTCGATGTAGCTAATTTTAGGTTTATAATGGAATAATATAGATTTGAGCGTGAGAGTCTGAAAGCATGAGTGTCATGTCAGATGCGTGAGAGTTGGCAGCTTTGCCATGGCGGCGGTGGCACTGTGGAGCCGTTGACCCAATTGCGTTCCAGTGACAGGCGACGCTGTGAAAGGAGTGAAAAAGCATTAAACAGAAAGTACTGGTGAACTCAGTTACTGTGACAGTGGGACACAAATAAAACACATGAAGCCCCTCTGGCAGAGTGAGGGCCACAGGAAAGATGCCTGCACTTTTCCAGCTTAGACCAAAGTTCCACAGAGGAGACAGAAATAATCTTCAGTGCTTCTATGAGACGTGGACGGGTGGAACTTACAGAATACCCACAATCCTCTTGGGTCTGGTTGGGTGGTAAATGATCCTGGATGTTGTGGTTTGCATTAGAAGGACGCAGGATGGATCCCCAGACAGAAAAAGGCCTGTAGGAATGTGGCCATTGGGTTCAGTCTCTGTACTTGGCCTGAGCTATGAATCAGTGCGAAGTATGTCTGGACGCAACCAGAACAGACCTCACTCTGAACATGAGGACGAACGACCAAAAGCTGCCCTGAGGAATATGACTGCTTGTGCTGAGGGCAGAAATAATATTCGACAGGGTCCCTCAGTGTTGTTGGTATTCGCTGAACTTTGAATATAACGGAGCATGAAAGACACTCCCCGTTCGAAATAAACGGCAGAGCAGCTGGATCGCATGCGCTGACTCTGACCTTGGCAGCTGGAGCTGGTGCGCTGGGTGCGGTAGCTTAACAAGCTGCCGCTCGGTTTCCCGCAGTCATTAAATGATAGTTATCTTCAGCAGCATAAGGAGGAAGGTGAAGGGCAGGGTTACTGCCCACCAGCTCGCTGATAACAGTTAATAACGGTCTACAGCCCCTCGCGGCCTCCGCGCTCTTATCCGGCACCTTCACTTACAAGGGCCCGCATTCATCACCCACATTTTAACACACTAGGGAGATGAATTCTGTCCCCTTATAGCAGGGGTGGGCAATTAATTTTCCCAGGGGGGCATATGACAAAAGCGGGACTATTGTGGACGGCCGGACCAATAGGCTGAACTCAATTCTGCTCGACATTAATTATCTCTCTTTATAAAAAGCGGTAAATTGTATGGTTTTGTTTAGCTGCTACTGGTTAGAGTAGGCGTTACAATTAGACGAACGTGGAGCAGGCATAGTAAAAATGCCAATTACACATCGCTCGTTAATCAACATCAACAAAAACGATCTAGAAAATGTGCGTGTTTTTGAAATACATTTCAAAGACCAGCATTAAATTAACTTTATACAAAAAACAATATGTGCTATTGCTATTTCGTTTGTACTCTAATTACCCCATTTTCTTTTCAGTTCTTTTTTTCCTTATTCAGTGAGAGAAATCTAATCGCGTTCTCGTCTTGCTCTGCGTGTTTAGTCTCGTAATGACGATTTAAATTGTAGTCCATAAACACAGCGATCTGTACTTCACCAAGTAAGCACACGGCATTACCTTTGACTTCTGCAGTCTGTATCAATACTTTTTTTATGTGAGCTGACATTCTTGAGGACTAACAGCTAACTCGCACTTCTCCTAAATGTCTGCTCACCAACACAATAACATTATAAAAACCGTGAAGGTGCATCCTTTCGCTCGTATGCATGCACGCACAAAAGAGATTGGAAAAAGCAGTCACCTTCAAAATAAAAGCAACTCAATTGTTTTGCGTGCATGACGTACACTTATTTATATCCGATTCCCGATTTCCTGTTGACCTCATGCGGGCCGTTCAGGAACAGCTAAAGAGCTGGAAGTACAGGTCCCCGTCTGCCCCTTAGCGTAATATACACAAGAGCTGCAATATTTTCTGATATGCAACCAAACGCACGCGGTATTAATTAAGCAGTTATAAGCAGGAAAAAGCATGCACTATTGGCATTGCAAGTTAGCAAAATGAATAGAAGTTTCCTCGTTCAGAATTATTGTTCTGTATTTTTCTTATGCTCAACCACAGCCTTTGCTACTTAGTAAAAGTACAACGAACGTAAAAGTAGTTCCGTTTACTTATCAACAGATAAATAATTAGAGTTTCTATAACAACAATCACATTTCCTGGTATCTGCAGAGCCCCCTGCTGGAGACACGAGTGAAGCTGCGGAACTCGTGTTCTGACAGAGGGCACTGACGCTCCTCCAAGGGCCGTACTATGGTAAACCAACAGGTGACCACCGCGCAAGGAACTGCTAAGGAAAGATTAACCGAGTTTAGCTAACAGCTCGACTGTCGGAGCTGAGAAAGAGGAGGAGTCTATTTAATTGAATTGGGGAAAACAATGACAGTGACATTTTAAAATAAACATCATACTATGCTGCGATACAGCTGGTCTTCTTCCAAACAATCATCACCATTCCTCATTTCCCTCTTTTTTTCTGGGAAGGAACATTGTGGCGACATGCCAAGCAGGTCAAACCAAATCACAGGTTCTGGATCGTTCTGAGGAATCCGTAGACGGTCCCAATCCACAGCATGTCCTTTGATTGCCCCCCCCTCCATTGGGCCATGCCCAACAGCACCTTCCAGAACCATCTAGATGGCATCCTTATAAAACGCCTGAACCACCTTAGCTGATTCCTCTCGATCCGCAGGAGTAGAAGCTCCATCTCGAGGTTCCCTTCAGATCTGTAAACTCCTCGCCAAATCACTGAGAGAGTCCAGAATGCGCTATGAAGGAACCTCTACCTCATAGGTGAGGATACCAAACAGATCTGCGTGTTTCACGTTCCGTCTCAACATCACCCGTAAATAAGACCCTCAGATGTCCTCAACGTCTCTGGACGTAACCTTTCCAATAACTTTCTAACAAGTTCAGATACAGAGGTGGACTCTGATCCACCAGGAGATCTCAACACTGCCTCGTACCTACTGGGCACTGGCGCACTTAATATTGCACAAGTGATTTATAATAAACTGATCACTAAACCTACATCTGTAAAATAAAAAGAAAGGGATGCATGAATTTTTGATCACTGCTAACCCAAATCGCAGACGCGACATCGCTACATTCTGGGCCCCCAGGCAGCATGTCATCCTGGGTTACCCCACTCAATTTGATCTATATATTTAAGCATTCAGTGTTGGTCAGTGTTGGGCTCCCTAAATCTGCCATGGGATCCGGACCTCTACTGCACCCCTGGTGGCTGGATCTGGAATTACTCCTAAGCCTCACACCTTTAATATACTGTCTTGTTGTATTAGATAGACCGCCGCAAAAGTTCAAATAAAACTTTGCAAATCAAATTCTGCAAAATAAAGTTATGGTTGACCTTGGTAATGGCCTTCCACAATGACCGTGCCTGTTGTCTAGGATGAATTATTACAGTATGGCTGAGAATCAGGCGCAGAGGTCATAAAGCACACGGGTTGTTCATTGGGCTCTTCCTGCATATCTTACCCTCCAGTAACCCAGAGCTAGGACCAGCAGGCCACTAAGACCGTGTCATGTGACGCTGGGCAAGAAGGGGCAGGCCTTCCACGTTGAAATGCCTGCCATTGGTCGGTTCTGTGTGGCTGTCTGCCAGATGAAACAGAAGCGTTTAGCGGATGTGTGGATGGCCAACAGGAAGGACCCCGATTCCTGGCTCACTCTCGAGGTCTAATGTACACACACTGGCGTAAATTATGGAGGGGTTTGGCTATTACCCGGGGGGGGGGGGGGGGGGGGGGGGGGGGGGGGGGGGGGGGGGGGGGGGGGGGGGGGGGGGGGGGGGGGGGG
>JABFEA020000085.1:10996676-11007869 GCA_019775915.2 Cyphomyrus plagiostoma
CTATGGCTTACTCACTGGGGGCTTTGGGTGGGGATGCTGTAAAGCGCTTTGAGACGATGTAAAGTCGTGATAATGCACTATACAAAAATAAATCTGTTGTAGTTGTTGTCATAGTGGAAGTGCACACTTAACAAAATCTGGGTCAAAGTTCAGTTCAGATAGATTAAAATGAACTAGTTCACGTTCATAGCTCACAATTTTGAATTTTGAGCCAAGTTCACAGTCCCTAAAATGAACTAGTTCACGTTCATGTTTTCCTGTGTTGTCATGAGCCGCTCTAAATTCAAAATGAAACATTTGATCAGCAATTAAAATATCACTCTCGTCACCTACCACTAGAAAGTTCTTGAGGACCACTTTATTGGTATACAGGGTTGCCAACTTTGGTCAGCTGGCTGGAGTGAGATTTTCAATTCTAGACAAGCCTGCGCACACATGCACACGGATTTACATGCAGCAGTTTAATTACCTTGCAAATAGTCTGCATGGTTTGCAAACTATCCCAACGCTTTTGATGTACTTAATTTTAGGTTTATAATGGGATAATATAGATTTACCGTAAGATTTCTTATAGAGTCGTATAAAAGTGTGAAAGCTTGAGTGTCTCGCCAGAGGAACCCGGGAGAAAATCAACATCCGCGGCGTTGTGCAAACCTAGACACATAAATGGTATTTTTGACTTGCGCGAATAATACAATGGCAAGATAATCAAAGTATTGAGCACACTGCGATAAACGTACCCTCAAATTCGACATTCAGTTTTCCTGCTGTATTATGTTTTTACAAATGCAAGCCAGACAGTTTTAAATCTAACGTTCTTCATGTCCAGTACACCGATAACGATATACACCAATCATTTTTTGTAATCCCAACAACCTACTTAGGTTAGCACACAGTGAATCATAACCTATACTGTGTAAACAGTAAATAATATAGTGTATATTATTATATAATCGTCTGTTCGGTTTTACGTCGCTGTCGATCTCCAAACCGGGTCGCGTTTTTACTGATCTGACCGTTCTGCAGTGGAAGACCGAAGCGAGCTGGAACCGCACTGTAATTAGTCTCGCTTCGTGGTACGTCTCAGGCACGGCTCAGTTCCTGTATGCCAGTGGAAGAGCGTCGTAGGACGACTGCGCCGAATTTTCTATCCAGTATAGTTATACGTTTTTACATTAGGAAAATGACAGGCAATAATCAGGGTTGAATGCGATCATCAATTCAATCCAAATCAGGAAATGGAACTGGAGTTTAGACAGGAAAAATACTGTGGGGAACAGAACTGAAACTGAATGTGAATTTCAGGGAGATTTAAACTCCAACTCCAGTTACATTTCCTGATTTGAACTGGAATTGATGAATACATTCTGGAGTGGCCCCAACCCTGGCAATGATAACCTGTTTTATTTCAGAGGTGATTTAGGGGTCCGGAGGGTACAAATCCAGACCAAGATTTTGTTTCAACCAATCAGTTGAGTATAAAGAGTCACAGTCACAGAGTACTTAACTGGTTGGTTGAAACAAAGTCCTAATCCAGATTTGTACTCTCTGGACCTGAAATCTCCACCTCTTTTATTTTAATTATAAAATGACCCAAAAATCCTTATCTGGGAATCGACAGGGGCCATGCTGGGGCAGGGTGTGGTTCAGTGGGCTAAGCCCGTGTGTTTGTGATCAGATGGTTGCTAGTTCAAGTGGAGTCTGAGCACATCTGCAGCTCTTTCAGCAAGACCCGTGACCCTCAGCACAGCAGTGGGTGACCTGCCCTTTGCATCCAGACATGGAAGATGAATAAATTGAAAGTATAAGCTATTGTTATCAAGTCCTAATGTGAGATTTATGATTTATTACTTTTAGAGGTGCATAAGTTAGTTAACTGTGTTCTCAAACAAGCTTTTCTGACTTTATTCCCCAGATGCATTGTCTGCTGAATTTGATTTGAAAATAAATTTGAATGTCGATAAGATGATGGCTCTGAGGGGGAAAAAAAATTCTGCCAAAACATGCATTGAACCGTGGGTGTCTATTTGAAGACATGTAATAAACGATTCTTAGGAGTGAAATGGAACTGCAATATGACATTTTATTCAAGAGAACAAGCGTCAAGTCTTTAAATCAAAATATATTAGACTAAAAGAATCAAGTTCAGCTTCAAAATATCTCATATGAATCAGCCTAAATTCACTTATGAAAGATAAGTAAATGTTGAACAGACTGGCATGGGGAAAAAAAAACAGTGTACAACGAACATATTTGACTTTATGAAAACAGAACTCTATCTTTATTAAACCTGCATTGTTAGCAATAAAATTTATTTTGAAAGTTTGACTGCATGTGCAAAAATTATGGGTAGCCATGTTTCTCCGCTTCTTAATGGCAGTTAAGGGCAATTTTGAACAACCATGGGCAATCAAGAAAATATATTTTTTTCGGAAGCTTATGAGGATCCGGGCTGTTTTCATCGGGGCCAGTCGCCTTGGGGATCTGTCATCACTACCGAAAATGTTCAGAAGTGGCTTACATTTTATTTTCCCACTATCCAGAACTCTTACCTGGGCTACTATTATATTGCCTGGAAACCAGTAGCAAACAATCTTAGTTGACAACATGATTGGTAATGAAAAACCAAAGGAGACACAGACAGCACCCAGTCCATCTACCCCAGACAGAGGTATGGCTATAAGGTCTAGATCCCCAGACAAAATGTCGCATTGTGGTGCATTCCACTTGGGTTGGCACTTTCAATACAGGAAGAAATACAGGAGCCACGTGCATCAGTTGATTTTGCAGAGAAGGGTCCCCTCAGCAATTGGTTTTGGGGACACTATACAGTACTGGTGTCAGGATCATTCCTTGTTGTTTCCCTGCCTGGCCAACAGGTGTCACTGGTCATCCCTCTCCTACAGTATAGTGCATGAGTCTTGTGTGATTTGTGAATTGACCACACCTACTTCCTCCTAGTTCTTAATGTTCTATTGATTGTAATGGCTCACACCTGTTCCTTGTTATCTGTGTGTATATATGTGCCTGACCTTGTTTTCTGCCCTGGTTGGTCATTGTGTTTGCTTCCTGTGTGGTCTTTAATGTGAATAGTCCTGTGGCGACTGTTTTAGGAGTTTTTGCTTGTGTTCTCTCTCCTTTCCCTCCTGTACTTGCACCCCATGTTTTTCCTTGTGTCACCTTTGTGTTTATATTGCTCGATGTTCAGGTTGATTAATTCCCAGTGAGGTTTCCCTGTTTTTGGTAGGCCGCATTGTGGACTGTCCCATCACCATACCCGTCCGTAACGCCCAGGCTCCCGCATCCGCCAGAGTATCCATACCCCTCGGATGCCTTTCATCCCAGAAAACAAACAAACTAAAAAAAATTTTTGAAATAAGAATGAAATAAAAAATAACAAATATAAGCTACCTGTGGTCTGACACAGTGGCAGCGGTTAATGCTCTTGCCTCACACTTCTACGTTCCGGGTTCAGGTATTCACCCTGGCTCTATGTGTGACAATGACACGTGTGCCCTGTGATGGGTTGGTGCTCCGTCCTGTATTATTCCCTGCCTTATTGTCAACAAATTCATCACCTGCGCACACACACAGTCACTACCAGGACTCACAAACCTTGTGAGGACCTGCATATTAGGCTGGGTCTCAATATTTTTCATTTCCTTCCCTCTTCTCCTCTATGAACTTTAAAGAATACAACAATGAGCCAGTGAGACAGACAAGGAAGGAAACCAAACACTATGGAGACGCCCCCTTTATTTTACACAGCAAATGTCAGCATAAGGAAACATTTTGCCTGTTGTTCCATTGTGAGGATCCTGATGTGAAAAAGTTCGGAAATCACTAAAAACTCTACTAGGGACTTGTCCCTGCCATCCAAGGTTCAAGGTCTATTTATTGTTGTTCTTAAGATGCCGCCACATGAACAAAGTTTGTGCCTCGGGTCCAGCATCGCACGATAAAGTGACAGAAAACAAAAAAGCTTAATACAAGCTAGAAATAACTCACTGCCTAAAAATGCGTATCTAAGACCTATCAATGAATGAGAGAAAGTTACAAAGAGAGCAGCATAGCATAAAAAACAGTAGCGATGCAGTAGCAGCGGAACAGAGGAATGAAAAGGGGTGGTGAGGTCAGGCTGCCATTGAGGGAGAGAGTTCATGAGTCTCAGCCCCCAGGAAGGAGCTGCTTCCACGCCTGGATGTTCTGCCTTTGGTGCTTCGCAGCCTCCTGCATGAGGGAAGGGGTGGGTGGGGTCCTCCGTGATGCAGGACACACTCCTTCTGCATCTGTTGATGTATATGTCCTCAGTATATGGTGGAATACTCTGAGAGATCTTTTGAGAAGGTTTTCCTTTCGGCAGCAGAGCAACTCCCATTCCATGCTGTGATGCAGGAAGGGAGGATGCTCTCCACCACACCCCAGTAGAATGCTGTCAGGACCAGGGGAAGCTGAGGCCTCCTAAGAAGATAAAGACATTGGTGGGCCTCCTGGATGATACTGGCTGCGTTGTTTTGCCCCATGTGAGGTCATCGAGATCCACGATCATCTCCTTCGTCTTCCCCGCCTCGACGCAGAGTTCCGTGGATTTTAATAGCCTGTGGCCTGTTTGTCAGAGAGTCCAGGGCCAAGCTGCCAAGCGATGGCTTCAGACCAAGCAGCGACAGTTTGTTGACTAGAGTCTGTGGGATGATTTTATTAAAGACAGAACTGTGGTCCAATAAGAGCAAATCTGACATGGGAGTCCCTGGTCTCCAGGTGGACGAGAGCCGATTGGATAAGAGATGAAACTGCATCAGATGTGTTCATCCTGTACTTATACTGATCGGGGTCCACGCTGATGTATGTGTTTAATTCTGGCCTCCAATTCCTTCCTTGCTGCTCTCAGTGTGGATGCATCTCCTAGAACTGAAAGCTGAGTCCTATGCATTGAGAAGAAATGGCACCTCTCCATTTAGCTCTCTCTCTCCTCTCCATAGTCTTGGTTTATTATTTTCACTGATCTGTCCTCGCACTGCCTTCTGTGAGTGGCATGTAGGTTTGGAAGGTGGCATCCAATAATGCACCAGTCTGCACGGGGCTGTGCTTTCCTGCTTGGTGTAGCTACCACACCAGGTGATGATGCTCCCAGTCAGGAACCTCTCAAAGGTACAGGTGTAGAACGCCTTCATGATCCTGGAAGCCAGCCTTTTTTGAGCACCCTGAGATAGTGGAGGAGCTGAGGTCCGTTTTCACCAAGTTTGTTGGTGTGCGTTGACCATGTTGAGTCCTCTGTCATGTGGGCACCCAGGTATTTGACACTAGACACCCTCTCAACAGGCACCCCGTTGATTGTAACAGGGTTGTAGTGCCTCACCTGCACTGCCAGAAAAAAATGAGCATCAATTTGTACCTTTGCTTGTCACTGGTGCTGTACTCTCAAGGTTCTACCATTTGTACCCTATACCTATAGGCAATTGTACCTTTTAAGCTACAGAAACGGACCCTGAGGAACATACCCAAGGTACAGATGTTACTAATGCATCTAGGGGAAGCTGCACAGAAATCATGAAGTCAGGTTTTTTCGTGAAAGATACCAAATCACAGGACACAATGCAAGCATGAACATCAATGAGCGGACAGGGGTAAGACTCGGAAGCACTAAATACACAGAATTGATTAAGGACAAGTAGACACAGCTTAGAACACTGGGATTCCACACGAGGTAATCAAGGGGGGCATGGCACACAGGAAAATCGGATGAGGCCATGACAACAGACAAAAAAAGGTACAATTATCTACAGGTGTGGTACAATTGGCTGACCCATGAGGGTACAGCGCCCATGACAAGCAAAGGTACAAACTGGTACTCTTTTTTCCAACTGTATTTCCTTCCAAAGTCTACAATCAGCTCCTCTGTCTTGGTGATGTTCAGGAGGAGATTGTCTTCCTGACTCCTGCTTGCCTGGTTCTCCAGCTCCTTCTGGCTGTGTGTTTCATCATTTGTTCCGGCCGACCACGACTGTGCCGTCAGCAAACTTGACAACGGTGTTATAACTGAATGTGGCTGAGAGCAGTGTGCAGGATAGAAAAACTGAAGCGGCACCATTGTGTTGGGTAGTGTGGAGCAGATGTGGTCGTTGACCGGTCACTCAAAGCACTTCATTACTGTTGAAGCAAGACAAAAGTCATTTCGACACGCTTGGTCGGGTTTCTTGTGGGCAGGAATGGTAGTTCGTTAGAAGCACATTGATTCTGTGTCTTGAGAGGGTGAAGAACCGAAAATGGTTGACCAAATCGGAGCTAATTGATTTGCATAGGATGTCACGCCCTTAAATGCCCTTCTCACCTCAGCTAATCTGGACCAGGAGATGTTCCTGTTTATTGTGGGCAACCAGCACACTGAGTAGCGTCTTGCTCTGTTGAAATGGAGCAAGGAGACTCCAGAAGCCCCATCCGTGTACAACCCTGCAGGCATGTGAATATGAATATGATTTCTGGATACTTGTAATCCTTTTCTGTAATAATACCATTTTTCTTGGTCTTCACTGGTGAAGGCACTGTAAAAATGTAAAGTGAAGGCATAACCTGACCAAAGCTACCACACTGCTGCTCTACAGCCCTGGAAAAAAATTAGGAGACCACAGCAAAAGTTTAATTTATTTCACAATTTATGGGTGAGCGTCCGTCAGTAGTTTGTAACTTTTTGCAAACTGCAGCCTGGTTCTTCTCTGTTTAATGAAGGGCTTCTTCCCTAGGAGCCTGATACGAACTGCCCCAGCAGTGCACTTCACACCAGCACTTAATGTTTCCTTTTGAAGGTCCCAGTGCCTGATGTTCAAATCGATCTTGCTCACAGTGGTCTCAGAAATCAGCCTGGAAGCAATCTGCCGTTGGGTGCAGCCTTCTGCCAGCTCAACCACGGCTAAACCAGGATTTCATTTTTTTTTCCCCCCAAACTGGGTGACGACTTTGCCATGACCTACCAACATAGTTCCAAATCTACTGAAAACTCATATGAAACATATGCTACGGACATGACTGAAGGGTTTAACAGACATGCTGATACTGAAGAACATCAAACATGCGTGGCGTTTTGGAATGAGAGACGATGGTTGCGATGTTCAACAGGTAGTGAGATTTCAACTCCGGTTAATTAGCTGTCTCGAAACCTCCTGTATGTCTCTGCCATTGTGGGACATTATTGAATCCGTTGTTTCAAACAGATTCCCATTGAGGGGATCCATCGATTCGGTTAATGACCGAGATCAAACAGGAAGTGGACTTTTTCTGTCTTTGTTTGATTACACTTTGAGACAGAACGAAGAGCTTGCCTGGGCTTATAGTCCAGTTCCGAAAAACGCTATTGAGGTATGGTTTTATTTTTTAATGTTTTGGTGTGTTGGCTTGATCGAGAAATATGCGCCCACTTGCTTTATGTTTAATGGTAAACGTCGCTGCTGTGCCATGGTGTTTGGAACCTACCTTTAGGATTTGTTAAACAGTAGCGCGTTTGTATGTGCGATCAAACAGTTATCATGTAGAACTAACAATCGTACAGTGTGCATATTTTGGGAGTTGAATCGCCCCCCCTCTCTGCATTTTAATTGTCCCCTCAACTTGTTTTCCACTGGTGCCAGGCCTACTCCGAGATTCCAGTGTGATGATCGCTTTCGCGCATTACCACATACTGTTTAGGTTTTCCAGGCAGACACAGAAACAAACGAAACATTTCGAAGAGCCACATCTTAATAAAACATTTATTTCATCTGATTCTTTGGAATGTAGTAGTCATAAGTCAAAGTGAGAGACACTGGTGAGTTTATGAGCGTGACCCTGGTATCGCAGTACAAACATGATTTTAGCTTTTAAGGCATTGCTGTTTATTCATTTTTTTTTCCTACAACAGCAAAGTACAGAAGCAGTATTGAAAATAAAACTTCTCATAAAAAAAGAAAAGCACAAACATCAGATGACAGTACAAAACAAGTGGTAACATAACTCTTAAATGGAAACGTTACTGTAGCAAACTGATATAGCTTCTCAATGATGAAAAACACCTCAGTAAATTGTACATTGCAGAATCAAATCACATTACCTGAAACCATATAAAAAGAAACATTTGTAACACTGTCTTTTGCATTTTTTTTTACAAATTCATATTATAAACACGTTTACCATTTAAATATATTCTTCAGTGCAACATTGTTTCTTTTATTTCCACACTACAGAGTCCTTTTATCACAACTCTGTTGACGTCAGCTCTCCTCTTCCGACACGGTACAGAAATTATGGATGCGGGATGCGGGACACAGCACGTCTGACCCGTCGCCGCGTCCATCTGACAACAGGGACCGGCGTCCCACCGGGTTTACGAAGCGGACTCCCTCGAGTGACACGGACCTGAGGCAGCGTATTGGCAGCTATTAACCTGGTGGAGCGCCGTTAACGCACAGAATTGTGGGAAATCCCGCGTCAGCCGCCCCGCACGTCGATACAGTAAGAGTTTGCGGTACAGCCGGGGTACGAGAAAATCGAGCAGAGGCTTCGCTTCCACCGCACTCCGGCACACACAAAGCAGACTTGTTTCTCCTGACACACGGGAGCTATTTCACAACATCTCAGTTACTTGATCCTTTTAACGTGAACGTTACCGAGGCTGATATGACAGGGCTGTAGACATTGTCTCCACACCCAAGCTCTGATAAAGCAGGAGTTGTTTCGGGGGAAATCGACAAATGAGCGCTTCACTCAGCCGGGCTACAATCTCCGATGACACATTTGTGGCTGTGGAGAAGAACACTGCAGCTTTTTTTTTGTTAAAAGAGGTTTTTTTCAAATATATTATAATTTATATACAAAATGGGACACGGTGGGAAACCTACGTGGATCCACTCGGCAGAACGATACTCGCGGCGTCTAGAACTAAAGGCGGCACTCTTAAAAAAAAAAAAAATCACCCAAGGCGTGACGAAGGCACTGCGGAAACCATACGTGCGACTAGCGCCTCACACTGACCACACACAGACACTGCATGGCAGTGTGGTTCGTTTGGGGTTTTCCGACTAAAAAAAAAATAAAAAATCTTAAAATTAAAGTTCTTTCCGGGAAAAAAAAGATAAATATGCTAGAATGTCCTTTTGATTGGTCTCAGGACCAGCATCTGGTTATTTCAATGAAAAAGAAAACAACAACAAAAAAACAAAATTAAAATTAAAATAATCATCTTACTGTACACATTTTTTCCTTCAATTTTATACACAGTGTCCCCCTAGTGGTGAGTTTCCTTCACTGCAGGTCCTGAGAAAAGCCTGGCTCAGTCCCAGCCTCTGTGGACAGGAGGCGCCTTGCCGGTGACCCTCACGCTTCTGAATATGATTTCTGTGCATTCAGCTTGTCCTTCTTCAGCTTAACGCCGTCCACCAGCTCAAAGTTGTAGTTCTCCAGTGCCGAGAGGTTCCGGTCCGACACGCCGCCGTGAGAGCAGGCGCAGTAGAGGACGACCCCGCAGATGGCCCCCAGAAAAACGCCCAGGGCGCTCATGGCGATGATGGTTATCAGGATGGGGTCCAGTGTCCTCAGCATGGTCCCCGGGCCGTCCATGATGTCGTCCGGGTAATCGGTGTATGCTGTGGCACAGAGGTGAGAGCAGAGGGACATGCTATCTCAGGACTCCTTAGTCAATTTTTACAGCTACCTTTACATTTACTTAGCAGACACTTTTGTCCTAAGTGCAGGGTTGGGGCCACAGGGACACTAGCCCCAGCTGAATGCTGATTGGCCCCTGAAGTACCCCCTCACCTATCACTCACCGATTTAAAACATATAATTGGCTAATGTATATACATGGGTGGGACCACAGGGACGCTAGCCCCAGCTGAAAGCTGATTGGCCCCTCACCTATCACTCACCGATTCAAAACATGTATTGTATTGCATTGTACTGTATTCTTTATTTGCAGACTCATGCTCCATTACTCACAGAGAAATCATTCAAACAACAATAGACAAATCGCCAAGACAAAAAAAGAACAATAATTGGCTAATGTATAAATTAGGCTCCTGTTATGCGTATCACCTTTAAGAAAGTCCTAATAATCCCTGCCTGAGTGACATACAAGTAAGGAACAGAGAGCATGGTCAGCCAGGAGAAAATGGGTTTCAGTGTCTTGGTCAAAGACCCAATAGTGACATCACTCTGCTAGCCAAAGGATTTGAACTAATAACCTTCCGATCACAGGCATGGAGTCTGACCCCACAAGACCACACATTTCCACAATTGAGCAAACTTCTCCTAATTTGCTAATTTCTCTTCATGAATTAGCTGTCATTTCACTAATGTGTGGTCACTTAACACCGATTCAAAATGGAGAATATCTGAGATGGAATGAAAAGAGCGTGACGTACAGATTTTATCCAGTGACCCTGGAAATTCCGTTGGAGCCTCTGCGTCTGAAAAAGGACAAAAGTGCTGATCAGAACCGGAAGAGAAGCCCAGGCTGGCCAGCCCGTTCCGGGGCAGGGGGGGGTGCGTGGTATGTTGGGGAGGTTGATGGGGGCGGGGCACGGGATGATGGGGCAGGACACGGGATGATGGGGCGGGATACGGGATGATGGGGGTGGGGCACGGGATGATGGGGCGGGACACGGGATGATGGGGGTGAAGCACGGAATGATGGAGCGGGACACGGGATGATGGGGGCGGAGCACTCAATGGCGTTGCTCACTTATGTTAATGATGAACTTGGAGCTGAAACTTGGAAGGACGGTGAGAACCCCATCACTGTCCAGGCAGTCTCTCAGGAGCATGATGTCATCCAAGGCAATGTGGCCCCAGGTGTTACTCTCCAGCACCCCCTCAATCACCACCTGGGGGGAGGGAAACACAACTTTAAACAGGGCTTTACTGAGCGACGCACCATTTATTATACTGACAGTCTAACCACTTATCATGAATGGAGCGACCTGTCCCAGTCAGAAGAGGGCACAAGGAGGGGCTACATCCCAGTCAGAAGAGGGCACAAGGCGGGGCTACATCCCAGTCAGAAGAGGGCACAAGGAGGGGCAACATCCCAGTCAGAAGAGGGCACAAGGAGAGGCTACATCCCAGTCAGAAGAGGGCACAAGGTGGGGCTACATCCCAGTCAGAAGAGGGCACAAGGAGGGGCTACATCCCAGTCAGAAGAGGGCACAAGGCGGGGCTACATCCCAGTCA
>JABFEA020000085.1:11025646-11033146 GCA_019775915.2 Cyphomyrus plagiostoma
CCCCCCCCCCCCCCCCCCCCACGTCCCCCCCGTCCCCACCCCCTACCAAAAAAAAACCCCTACGGGTCGGATTGGGCAGCCTGCCGTGCAAATTGCCTTGGCGTGCAATCCCAGATTCCAGACAGCTGAGGAAAGCCATAATCGGCCCCGATAAGGCCCGGTGCTCTGGGCTGGAGATTCTTGCTGGCGAGCTCTTCCTGTCATTCTCCTTACACAATGCTCTGGCCAGGAAGCCGAGGCCAGCTAACCAAGGCATCTTTCCCCTTTGACGTCGGAGCAGCTCAAGAGGCCGCAAACAATGACTAATAAAGAGCGCACTGTCAGACACAAGAAGACCCAATACACGTCACAGACCCTTTGAGCAGTTATTTTACTTTGATCTTTCACTTTTATCTGCTTTTATCCTATGAACACGAGGAAATGTTTGGTCCGGTGAAGGATCTGTTCCTCTGTAGTTTTCCCCGGTTTCGATGCTGCACAAACAGCGGCACTGTGCTAGAAACCCCCTGTCACCCCAGGGTCTCACCTTGAGGGAAACCATCCCAGATCTCCAGGCGGTCATACTGGCAGTGTGGCGCGTTCCCCAGCTCGATGTCAAACTTCTCAAAGTCCAGGATGATCTCAGACATGTCAGGGGCGAAGACCATGAAGGTGCAGTCCAGGTTGTGGGGGTACTTCTCAGGGAACCCTGGGGACGTGATGACTCCATTGCTGGAGGTGATGTTCCTGGAACATTCTGGTCCTGTTTGGGGGAAGGGACACACACTTAAATACTCTCCCAGTTGCTTCTCCAAATCCCCAATAGTTCAGTTTGGAACAGGCACAAATGAGCTGTTTGTTCTGAAGGTATGAATTTATGGACCGACCTCCCCTAGGCAGCTCAGGTGACCCAGAACCCATGATTCACTCAACTGTCCGGCTTTGCGCTCCCAGAAGGTCGGCTAATGGATCCGTGAGCCATGTCTGGGCTGCTTTGCACAGAGGGAGAAGGGCCAGGCTGCCCTGAGGAGCGTGTCTGCTGGCCCCTGCCAAGCCCTCGGGGACAGAAGTCTGAGCCCATGCAGCTACAGGCCAGAGGTCTGCACCGCTCACCCTTTTGTTGTCATGTTTCCATGGCTAATAGATTATAAAGGCCCTCTTTCAGGTAGCACACAATAACGGACTCACAAATGGCAACCATGCCCGGAAAGGCCTCGTGTGCGAACCCATCGCCTGAGGTGTCACTGCACTCCTCTAAGTTTCTGAGTCTCAGTGGGCCAGTGGAGGCAGGGGGGTTCAGTTCGGCTGCACGGTTCACGCCCCGCCCTGCTTTCCAAATGAACAAAACGATCATCGCTTTAAAAGCTCCAGCTAATAGCAGCAGCTGGGATACACAGGGAACGCGAGACAGGCATTTGGTGAGACTGGATAGGAGCATTGGGAATGGAGCCATGATCCTGAGTACTGGGTCTGCCACAGAATGCGGCTTCTGCCTTATTTACATGTTTTTTTTTTCTTTTTTAGCGAGCCTCGATTCTGCGCTGTTAGGGGCAATGCTGACTGCCTGGGGGCGCTTTTTAACGATAGGAGGCAAACTTTTTATAAATGCTCCGGTTAGACTTTGAGATGGGCTGACATTTAACGCTGCACATTACTTTGTTCGCAAAAGCCGCTGCATTTGGCAGTAATTTGTCACAATGCCTTTTTTCTTCCGCACATCACTTGGCTGCTGTTTTCTATCTCATAATTAATCTCTGCTATTTAGAAGCCACTTTTTCCTAAAGTGCTTTTACCCAAATCGATAGTTTACACTTAATCTGCTTTGGATGCCTCACATGTCCGGGGTTGTGGGTTCAGAGTTTTGCACGGTCGCCTCCTGTCTGCTCCGATCTCCTCCCACCGTCCAAAAACATGTGGTTAAGTGGATCGATGTCTTTAACCTGCTCCTGGAGCATAGGCACGTATCCATTCTGGGTGTTCCCTGCTGAGTGCCTGGGACAAGCTGCCCAGGTCCACTGTCACCCTACTTCACGATTAAATTTTATATTTTTGGCATTTTTACTGAAGTGATCTTCAGGTGCAGCTTCCAACGCAACCGTAACGTTATCTGCTGATCGCACGACATCACTTACTTTTCCATTCTCGAGCAACTGTTTCACGAGGAAAAAGTCACGTCGACATCACCCTGTCTACCGTTACGCCCTAGAAAGTTCTAAGCTCCTAATTTCCTCTCACTTTCTTCTCTCACTGGATCGTGGCCGATTTTGTTCCAGGAACGCAAGGCGGCGTCTCCACACGCTCAGAAAACGACAGACGTAAAACTTCTCCAGAACGGGAAACTGGGAACGGTAACCTCGACAGATAAATCCCGAACAGAACAGTGGAACCACACCTGGCACCGGAGCATCCACACTGGACAGTCGCCGGGGCTGTAACCAGACACTGTTTTTAAGTGCTGGTTCTCTTGTAAAGCTGTTCTGATTCTATTACGATAAATCCCTAGCCGGCACACGTCACACATCCATCCTTATACAGTGAGCCCAGAAAATGCGGGAAGAGTCCAGTTTGTGCCAGTTTGATGCCCAGCTGGGGCACATTTCCCAAAAGCTCCCGTTTAGCAACTTACATAGTTGGAACCTCTCAATTGCATGGTAGCTAGCAACTGTGTTTCTGGGAAAGGCATGCGTGTGCGACGATGCTAGCTGGGCCCGTATGTTTCCCTGATGTGAGACACAGCCAAAGAGACGCACAAGAGGCATATAAATAGGTAAACCGAACAGGAGGTGGGGAGGCCAGCCTCCCCCTCTCTAACCGCCCCAGGTGCTGTTTAAGGCAGCAGGTGAGTAATGGTGTTAAGAGCCGTTGACGACGGTGAACCGACAATGGCACTTTTCATTGGGATCCCTGTGTCGGTTCTGTACTGTGGCTTTGATGTGGCAGAGTTTTAGGCCCTAAAACGTATGTGCTTAGCCAGTCAACTACACCACAGCGAAATTAGATAAAGAGAGATGGTGAATACGGGCATCCTCCAGGGGGGCATCTTGGTTGACTTCTTAAAATGTCAGACCGACATACATTATGTGACTGAAATCCGAGATTATGGCTCTTTTGCCTTATGCAGAACTTGCATATAATGGAAGTGCGTCTCCTCTCAACCCGGAATCGACTGTCGGGAACATCGTCATCGGAAGTGACGTCTGGAGAAAGTCTGTCACTGTTCAAATAGTCTGCGCCCACACTGGCACAGAACCTTCCCTGCTGGACTAAGAGACTCGGAACCACCCGTGGTTCTCCCTGTAATGACTTGGCAAGGGCACTGCATTGTAGACTCCCAGTGTCAGTCCTGCAATGCTTCTCTTAGTCACATGTAAAAGGATAAACACATGATTTGCAGCCTAGGAAGGCAACAGGAAGTACATTCTCGGGGTCAGAGCAAGTAGAGATGGAGAATGGAGACTGATAGCAGGGACACTAGCCAAGAATCTTAGTTAGATGTCCAGGTTTCTGAGCCGTGTTAGATTAAAGGCGTCCGTGTAGGTGACTTTATAAGCTGGGAGCATGAATGGCGGCCTTGTTATCGTCAGATCTGACCTTTTTGCTTTTGGCATGCACACAGCTGGATGGAGGTAGCGAGTCGCGGAGCCGCCCCACACGGCCTAATATGGAAGTCGGCGACCGTTAGAACTGAGAGGATTCGTAAGACCCCAAGGCTGCGACACTCCTGGCTTCAGTTCAGCGGATATCTTTTGGAAACAAAAAGCCTCCAGCGCCCGACTGCGCCATCGCGTTCCACTGCAGCTGACAATGGCATCGCGTAGCCGCCCCTCCTCCACTCCCGATCATCCGGCAGGGGGGTGGGATTCTCATGCCGGCTACAAGGTGATATACAACACACGGCTAAACAATCGCGAGCCGTGCTTTGAAAACAAGCCCCGCGCTCCATGCCGGTTGGCGTGGCCAGCTGACAGCGCTCGTCTCACGGCACACAACAAATACAAATGTACAGCTGAATGAGGAACAAATAAAAATGTTTAGCTGTGACTCCTACACAAGATTTACAGCGTTCGTAATCAACAGATTACTGCTTCCTGAACAAGTTCCTGCCTGTACTCCTGAGACGTGACCTGAACCAAAAATGCTCGCAGTGAATTCCCTGCTACATAAATAAAAGTAACAAAAAAAAATAAATCCATATTTATAGTAATAGAGTCCAGCTGAGGCTATTGTCAGGAGGAGGGAGACAGTGTACTGACCCGTCTTGTAGACTTCGTAGCGGATGGAGAATCCGGCCCCATGCGTCTCGTAGTCGGACACGAACTTGATGATGAGCTGGTTCCCCGAGGAGATCATGGGAGTGGGAGCGATCTTGCCGCAGAACTTGCCCGTCTTGGCGTTGTCGTCGGCTCCATCACGCACCTCCACGTAGTCATACCTGGAAGACCCGGGACAGGACAGTCACAGTGACAGTGAAGACCTTCAACATCGGGGGGCATCTTCGTTACGGGGGCGCTTTGTCGGGCTCCACCCAACATCTGAGCATTTAGATGGAGACAAAGACGACGATGGCTAACATCTTGATGGTAGCACCTGAGAGGTTCAAAACACTAGCAGCATATGAGCAATGGCTTCTAATAGCTCAACGTAGCTTGTTTGTTTTTTCCAGAAGGTTAGCTTGGTTATTGAATAGCGACGGACAGAGTGAAATATGAAAACTGCTTAGTTCTGCACCTGCTAATGGCTACTATGGATGCCCCGAGGCATGTAACGTAAGTAAAACAACAACATAACGAGCGATGAGAAAACAACGTTAGCAGCAACGACGTTCTTAATAGACATAATAACATTAGTGACAGTATTACCAACAGCCATAATAACTGCATCAGTAAAACTGCAGTCAAAACAATTTCCATCACCCCTCAAGGTAAAGTAAATTATGAGCTGCATTCGCTGTAGACGTTGCACGGCTTCTCAGGTTAACTGGCAGCTGGGGGAATGTGGGGATGATGGTGAGGGGACACCTGCTGAAAGCTTAAGCTCCCAAGGCGGTGCCTCGCAAAACGTTGCCCTTCCTGGTTTGAATTAACGGGCAAATGTGGGGAATGTTACTGGCCGTGCTGAGGATGGTACAGGAGAGAGGAAATGCCCGAGGTTTATGACTGAGGACTGAGGTGGCTGCGGGCACAGAGTAAACCCAGAAAGGAGAGTAAGCTGCAGGATGACATCACAGGCGGATGATGTCATGGGGGACATTTTTATTAGTGGAGACAAACCCGCAAGTTCCACCCGGGATCATTGCAAAGGCCTAGATGGATACACATGGCAGGAGAAGTCCATCGGTCCACAATTGCCTAACGTTTGTTCCCACAGTTGAGCTTGTTACCGTGTTAAATGTCATGATTAAATACCTTGGCTAGACGTGTGCTGACAGGAATCGTTTTGCATAAGAACACGCCTGAAGTTCAAGAATCATATATATTAGAGATAATGATAAACGCCTACCACACATAGCTGCTGTGCATAACCGTTTATGAGTCAAGTTGATCCTGAACTATCTCATGAAAGTATAGCATACTTAGCCCATGTGGCATCCTAGGCAAGCTTCACCGCCAGCGCCCCCCCTCCCGAGACAAAGTGAAATTGGCTTGCTAAGTCAGTGCCCCCCTCCGAATACGGTTCCCTAGGCAGCTGCCTAATTTACCTAATGGTGCTAAGCTAGGTTCACCCTGGAAGGGACACCAGTCCACTGCTGCGGAGCCATAGATTCGCTGAATGAAGGATGATTCGACTAAGCTGTACAGCGCTGACCTAGGGTCAGTGTGCAGAACACAGGGACAAAGCGCGACATCGTCCCCTGAGCAACCAAGCTGCCAATCATTACAACGATGGCAATAAGGATGAACGCACTTGGAGTTAAATCGTCACACCACTGGGAGCCGGAGAGAGGTGGCATTAGGGCAGCTAGCGCTACTCTGTGGACCTGCAGTCACGCAAAAGCCAGAGGGGGGCGGCGGGGGGCGGTGGGGGGGCTGAAATGAGCTCCCGCTGACTGTTTGGAACGTCTCCTCTCTCGCCTTTGCATCCCTCCGCACCCCCTCCGGAGTCCCTCTTTTCAGGAGCATCTGCAGAAGCGACCGCACAGGCCTGCAAAAAAAACACGATTTTGGTTCTGTGTGTGTGTGTGGTGGTGGGGGGGTGTCATGCATGTGCCCTGTGAGTTTATTGCGCTTCTCTAGCGGCAGAATGCCAGCACTCTCCCCTCGCCCAAACTCGTAAAAACCGCAAAGGCATAAACACTGAAGCTCAGCCGCACGAGGGAGAACAGTGTAAAGGGCGCCGTCGTCGTGCGAATCGACGCGTAATTACGTACGACGCCTGCGATATGGACTGAGCGCGTCCTGCTTCCTCGTGCCCCCTGGCACACGCGGGCAGGACGCGAGACGACGCACCACCTTCGCTTCTCTCCCCGAAAATGGGAAGGGCCAAGCCGCCCCCCCTACCCCACAGCACGGCCTGCCATCTCCTGGTCCATCTTTGCTAATGCGACTAGACAGGCATCCGTCACGATGACAAACAACCAGCGGCCTCTCCTCTTAAAGAGGCAGGCGCCTCACTAAACACTGTGGGCATCCTGTAAGCGCTGTGGTATCCTTCAACAGCAGGAACCTGAAAATGGCAACCAGGATGTTAGATTTTTAACGAGACAGGAATTAATGGATGTTCATCCGCATCATATTAAATTAGACCTTATAACAGCCTCAGCCCAGGGTAATTAATAATAAGCTAATGGGATTCTCATTTGAGTATCACGTATACCCTCGTAAGGAGAAGTAGAGAGCAAAAAAGGCAGGTATATATGTACTGGGGTAGATATAACGGCCTTGGGATCTCTAAGCACTGGCTGAATTGTCTAGCATGTAACTGGCCACATATGCTCAGTTCATCCAAAACACATAGCAAGATCGCTTACGGGCACAACTAAACCGACCAATCAGTAGCACTCCCTCCACGAGCTGCCACCCTGCGGCCGAACGGCCGTCTGCCGACGGCACGAGCCACCACCAACCTCCCACGATTCATCACCTCGTCGACGCGCTGCTGAGTCGTGCCACCAGCCACCTGTAGGTCAGTCCTCTCCAAAGCGCTACACGGAGTTCAAACAATTAACCGTGCTCTCCGGAGAGCGCGGTATCGGCCCGTAAATGAGGTTAAAGCTCCATGGTGGAATGTTCCTCTGCCTGGCAAGCTCGGGGAAACTTTGTAGCATTAAACAAACACCAAGATCAGCCGATCAAAAAAACATTCAAATTAAACAAACGATCGTCTATGCAGGGCTCAGAATGCTTGAAATGTAACAAAATCCAAGCCTCTGACTGAGACTAAGCGGCGTAAAGGAATGGCTGTACAGCTTACTTCTATTTTCTATGCCCCAAAGGTAATGTTCTCTCCACCCAAGGTACTCCGCTAATTAACCTGGCCAGCAATCATGCCTTTAACCACAAGGCTGTTGGTCAATACATCTTG
>JABFEA020000085.1:11037546-11048899 GCA_019775915.2 Cyphomyrus plagiostoma
CCCTCCCCTTCCCCCCCCCCCCTGCCGCCCCTTGCGCTCCGAGCAGCCGCCCCACAGTCACCCTCTCCCTGGGCTCCACATGTGACCCACCCCCTGGTGCCCCCCCCCCCCCGCCAGCCTCGTGACTGCCGCTCCCCTGTGAGGAAATGCCTTTGAGGTGAGGCGGTAACGCTGCACAGAGACTCGCTGTCCACGGTGAAAAAAAAAGCTTCTCCAAGGGGGGGGGGCGGGATTCTGCTAGCTGAGGCTCTCACGACAGATCGGGGGCGGAGACTCATACTGCATCAGTCACAAGTGGGGAGCGCAAGGGCAGATCATGTGCTAGAAAGAAAACGCATTAAATACTCCGCAAATGGCAGGTGAGAGATACATGGAAGAGAATTGGATGGAGACCCGGCTGGCCTCCCCCCCCGAACCCCACCGCACCCCCAACTCGAGGACCTGTCCATTATGGAGACAAGCTGGCCCCAAGCAGCCTTCTGCGCTCCCACTGTTCAAAGGTCCTTCCACGCCGGTCTCCTTGGGGAGTGTCACCATGCGCGTGTGACACAAACACAGAGCGCAGAGTCTGGGAGGCGAGCCAGATCCGCCGGCCAGGCCCAGAGGACGCGGCCTCCTCCGCTATCTCACCCAGGTTTTTTCAAGGTCTGCTGGCATAGAAGAGACAGATCTGCTTTGACACCCCCCCCCGACCCATCATGACAGCCGAGCCCCCGAGATGCACCATGCAGACACTGCTCCCTATGCTGGAACACGCACCCCAGCATCTACGGCTCGGGGGTCGAGCGGCGGTCACGTGACCAAAAGTCTGAGTGAGCCGGCTTTGTCTCTCCTGGGCTGCCCCGGCTGGGCACGACTGCGCCGCCCGGGGGGGCCCTCACAAAGGCGTTATTTAAGCTCCCCACACCTCAGGCCATTGACGGCATGTCTGACTGTCCCTCCCGCCGAGACGCCCTAAAACACCCTGCACTTCACTTCCTGCCCGCTGGCTTTTCAAGACACATCCCGACGCTAAAAGCTACCGGAAAATCCAGGGCAACCGAAATGCAAAAGAGTCCCAGACCGACCTCATCTGCTTAGAATATGCCTTTTATCAAACTTTCTGTGGCCAGAGAACAGTAACACGCTTGTTTTGCCTAGTTTTTTTTTTGGCTATTCTGCTGTGTCACTGACCCTAAAGATGCAGAGCTCTTAAATGCCGATGTACCGCAGAAAATAAAACATTTTCTCTTCGACCAGAAATTTCCAGAACTTTCTTTTTCCTTGGACGGGCCGAAAAATAACAGACTAATTGTTCTAAATAAAGGCAGCTTACAAAAGCGTAGCTGCCCCACAGGTCCGGAGTTATGGGTTCGAATCCCGCATCCGCTTAGCGTGTGAAGTTTGAATGTTTTCCGCTGGGCCCGCAGCATGCAGTTAGGCCAACTGGTGTCTCTGAAATCCCTACGTGTATGACAGTGCCCTGTGGGGAACACATGCACCGTTCTTCCTGGGAAGGTTTGTGACCATGTACTGGATAAGGGGTTAGATGGATGAATGGTTGACATCACGCTCTAATAAAAGCCCTGTTTTCATCTGTGGGCTGGTTTGAATGGCTTGGTTTAAGTGTGCGGCCTTATCTCCGTCCTCCCAAGGTCACCCAAGTAGGCAGCGCAAACTTTTGGAGTGTTCACTCTGGGTGAAGGGCAAGTCCCTGGATCTGGGCGACTGCCACCAAAGCAGTGCCCAGACCTCCAGCTTGAAGCACTAAGCAGCCCAAACCAGATGAAGGTTACTTAAACAGCGCCAATAATCATGGGGAGTTTTTTATTTTTATTATTTTTGGTGGGGGGGGGCAGTCGGAAATGCAATTTATTGGCCAGTCCAGTATTACACATGCTCTGTGCTGGAAACTTGCACCTTTGCAGAAGTAGTTTGTTGGTACAGACAAAATACTAAATTGCGTGTGCTTCAGATACGTCTGCTGACACATAAAGGTGAGCAAAAAGCTGGTGTTTGCCCCCCCAAGGCAAACATCAAACTCTGCTTATGCCAATATTATTGGACTCAATGATTCCCACTTAGACAATGAAATAGTCACGTTTGCTTCGTAGTACATTTAGTCACGTCTGAAGACTGAAGATGTATTTGCTTTTAGCAACAGTAGCAAACCTTTTCCAAATCAGAGCCAAAACCACGGACAGGTCAAACAGAAACCAGAGATATTGCTGAAGAAGATACGATCTTTGCGTCCCCCAACTTCGTTAAAGTTACAAAAGGATTTAGCATAACTGTGATCCCCCATATTTCTCTACGTGTAAAAAAGATGGCTAGATGAAAGATTAAATAAACGGTATATTCTTCTTTGCTGAAGAATCCTTATTCTACTTGTGCATTAAGGAAACCAGGCCAAAATATAGGAGACTAAGGTAAACTGTGCTGTTTGCGTGATAATGAGCAACGGGACACCCTCATGGCCGGCAGGTGGCGCAGTTAAGTTTAAAATCGCAGCACTTACTTGCAATCTCTATCTTCGAGATCAAAATGAGGGTTAAAATTGATTAAGATCTTCTGGTACGGCTCTGGAGCTTGAATCACCCATTCGCATTTCTGAGACGGTCCATATGAGGTTGGGTAGCCAGGTGAAGTAAGATAACTTGCATTGGTTATTTGGATGTTTCCCCCGCATGTATCTGCAAATAAATAAGACGAAACAAGACGTTAAAATGAACAGCACCAATTTATTACTTGAAAGCTACGATATATTTTCATTCAACATATATTTTCTCTTGATCAGTTGCACTTCCAACTACTACATACGGCTATAGAATAGTGGAAATGTAAATGAAATGTAACGTGATGCAATATAATGCAACAAATAATGTAATAGAATCAGGCGTGTATGTACATAACACGGAGCAGTTTATAAGCTTTTAAACGACTGTTTTATTCTAGAGGACACCTTTATCAAAACTGGAATAATGTCAGTCGCATTCCGTGCAGTTTTATCATTCTACTGCGAATATCTCATTCAACAAAACATCCCTGTCCCGCTGAAGTACAGAGCCCCTTCCATAATGACTGCCCCGCTACGTCCCTCATTGTTGACTCGGTATAGCAACAAGCTGCCTTGCTGAATCAATAAAAAACACTAGTATATACTTAAAAATATAATATTACGTATATTGTTTTTTTTGCTTCGCATAAATGTGCGCTGATGCACTGAAAAAGCAAAAATAATTTTCGCTATTGATTTCAATTGTAAAGCGCCGCTCCGTCCTTCTACACCCAGTTATGCGGGCTGACTTTTAGTCTGTTTTAGTCTGTAAAACAGACTATGTCATTTCGCGCTTTACGTATCCTGTCACCGATGGGTGACTGGAGGGGGATAGACGGCCGGGGTGGCCGATGGACACGGGGGCTTAGGGTAACCATGACGGTCAGTTGGGGAGAGAGGGAAAGCGATAGATAACAGCCGCGATCTTACACGGCACAGTCCGCCAGTGATCATGCTGCAGGCGGCTGCGACCCCGCCGATCGCCGGGACGATGCGAGTGAAAAGACATGCGCTGCTCGGCGGTTCCGCAGCGGGAATGGAAAAAGGTTCCAATAACTAAAATGCATTGTCTTATGCTGTTAATTAAACTACAAGTACAGTGAATAGTACTCGTTACCCCCCTAGTTGCCACTTCTACGACCACAACATAAAAAAATATTCAGTGCAATTTTCTATTTCTTATAGTCTGTGTCGTTCGTATGTCAGTCTTCTGACACTAATACGTGTTTACTTCTCCATGTTTTACATTTCTGTGTGCATTTAAATAACTATTAAATTGTTAAATCTATTGAACATTTCAACCATGTTATGCATACCTTAACTGCATTTTTTTGTCAAAATAATCCTAAAGTAAGGCGGATATTTATAAAGTTTGACGCAGAGATAGCAGGTAATCCAGGTGTTTTTTCCCCAGACAACCGTTCGTGTGTGAAACAGTCAATGCGGTGCTGTATGTATCCCTTATGTGACATGCACACAATTAACCACCAAACACCAGTATGCTAGAATAATACATAATGTAAATAAACTACTTTAAAAGAAGTCTATTTGATTTGTTACTTACCGCCAAGAACTACAGCAATGAATGTTTTCAACAAAATGACAATCAGGAATCCACAAGACATCCTTGTGTTGAAAGGAAAATAAAAGAAAACGAGAAAGCGACTCTCCTCAAGGATTAATCCCGTTCGTCTGGAGCAGAAGCAACAAGCGAAACGCCTCGACGTCGCAGAAATGCGTTTTAAAGCTCTTCAGGTCGCTCGCATCTCCCGTGTCATTCAGCTGCGCTTTCCAATCTCATTTCCCCACTCCCGATCTTCTCCCAGGTACACGCTTTGCCATTTCCTAAGTAAGGGACACTAATCCGAGAGAAGAGGAAGAAAAATCACACGTCCAGTTTCATAAAATCCCACCGATCGACCGTGCAAATCCTCGGCTGTTAGTGGGGACAAATGAAAGCGTCTTAGTTTTTGGAGAAGTGTCAGGATGCAGCATGCACGGCGCTCGCCCGATCGCTCTCAGCACTGACAAGAAGCGAGCAGGCAGCCCTAACATCTGTGGAGTGGCATTACTACCATACACTGGCGCTGAATGACCGCCCCCCCCCCCAACCCCCGCGGCCTGCGGAGCGCTGGTTGGCCGCTTCGCCTTGAAATCATAGGGATGCCTGATTGGTTTGATCGCAAAAAAAGGAGTGAAGGAGGGTGACTCCCCTCCGCCCAGCACGAAACTACTTCGGTGCTTGAAGCAGGAACTGGAAAAGCATGAAGTGGGACATAAATTCTCATAACCTCGTAGCTGCAACAAATTATTCACTAACAAAACGGGCGGAACTTTAAATCAATGTTTATGATCATCGCTTAAGATCGTTTGTATATTACTCTTTAGAGCACCCGGCATATAGAATAGTGACACTATGTATTGTCACAAAATATCCCCCTTCTATTAAAGGAATAGCGTGTTTATAACCATTTAAAGTCTTTTTAGACCAACAAAAGGAAAGGTCGTCTCTCTGTGCTCCGCATGTGAAATAAACAGGTAGGCCTATGCGAAGTCAGATGAGTGGGGCAATAACAGACTAATCAAAAGGAGCCACTAATCTCGATGTCATGGGATAAGAATCCCATCAGGTTACACGTAAAGATAATATAAGATTAACTTGAATAACTTCTCGAGCCCCATGGCAGCCATAAGATTGCTGGATGGATGTAACTTTACAGTCATGAGTAAAGATTTTATTTCAGTGTATGGATCCATGCAGGAAAAACTGCGCTGATACTAACTTAAGTTTTGGGAGACACTTAAGAATACTTCATACATATAATTACTGCAAAGAGATTTGATGTGATTGCTCTCATTCAGCCTGACAATCCCTTGACAACCTTGAAAGGGAGGCATCACGCCTTCAGTATACATGTACACCTCGATATCTAGTCTTGATGTTAAGGTAAGCCTATATAGTATGATGTTTGATTGAATAAGAGGACGGAAGACAGCGGCATCCTTCGGAAACGGGCAAGCCCTACTCCCCTTTCCTGCTTCCAACTTTATCGCGTTGTACAAGATAAACAGGGACGGCGTCTTCTCTGGGTCGAGCCCTGGCTGTGCTATCAGGTGACACCGAGCAAGGCTTCGTGCTTCAGCCCGGGCATCTGCTCACCGATACCGCTACAGTTTAAAACACAATCAATCCACCTCTATCTCCCGAGGAACGGATCCCTGTTGAAATATCGAGGTTCGAATTTCACTGAGGAGGAAGGGGATTGAAAAAGCGAGTCTTTCCTCGTAGATTTTAACATGTGATCTCGGGTTGTACACAGTTCAGGAATTTTCTGCTCATCATGATCATCGATCCGTTGGGTGGTCAAAACAAGACGCTGATTTATTAACGAGAAGACGGGGTGAAAACTATGCATTATAGCGTTGACGGACCTGTTACTCGGCTATGTTACACTCTCTGCGAACTTCTCCGATGTTATTTGAGCAAGCTGGAAAGCGCATAGTCGTACGTCTCGAGTAGCTGTGGAGATCGCTTTGGATGAGGCAATCTCTCTTGTAAATAAATGGCAAGAGGAACCGACTTAGGATGGGCTGAAGCTCCAGCGAGCCAGTTAGTGGAGCGACAAGTAAACCCAAATGGACCCCATATTTCTCAAACTATGATAAAATGCAGAGCACAGCATGACCATGACATTCTTGATCACTTAATCGGCTCTTTTGAGAAACTCCACCAATTTTTTTTTTTACCCCAATTTCACAACTGGCTGAAATCGGAGGCAAAATTTAAATATCGTACTACATCATGACAAGACGCATAAAACCAAACGAAACTCACGCCAACTTCATGACTGACAGTCACATTTAAATCTAAATTGCTCTTTCCTCTGCATTATCGGTATTTACGTTTTCCACAAATAACCAAAATACAGCCACGTCATCTTTCCCCTTTTTAGAGCAATTATTTTATTTCGCACGCACTTTTCCATTCAGCGCACCGAACAAAGGGCTGCGCCTCAATTCATTTGCTCAAGTCGCTCTCTGATGACTACGAAATGAATAAAATGCTAAATCGAATTTGAGCCTAGAATTGTTTTACCGCAGCACGCAAACATATAGCCAACTGTGAATAAAGCTTTTAGTCTGAATCATTTAATTTGTGTAGTTGTACAATACGCATTCATGGATAAATTGCAATTAATTTTTTAACAAACTGTCACCGCTTCGTGAATCTGGATGTTTGTTTAATTCGCACAGTTGAGTCCAGGGTTTATAGGCCGATGACAACAAAGGCTACTTGCAAGAATGACTAAATAAACTGAGGATTTAATTGGCGGTAATCGGACACTTTCACGGTCTCAGAAATAACTTTCTCAATGTCAGTCTTTTGCCACGACTCAGAAGCATGAGGATGGAGAGGGCGTTAGAACACTCGAATATTTTTCAGACATCTAACACAATAACAGCAACCAAAAAATAAAAATAAATAAAAGATTTATGGTGCTAGGTGTGGAGATGGATAAGCGTAACGTGGGAAGAAAATGTGTAGGGGTCTCTATGGATGCGGGAATAGTGATTCTTTATGTGGAAAAAAAACAATAAAGAGTAAGACATGAATCATATTTTTTCTTATATGATATACCCTATTGTACTAGGTGGCAGAAAATATGTAGTTTTGGGGAACACGACGAATAAAAACACAGCTTTAAATATGCCCAGAGGTGTGGTAGTTGTATTTGCCTCTTGGGGTTTGGGTTTTTTGGGTCAAGAGATTTGTTCTTCGACTGTTTCATTTAACGTTTATTTATCCAGCGTGTAACGCGTTTGTAAGGACGCAGTTTAGGTTTTGTAGCTTGTCCAGAGGATTTGTTGTGTGAATGTGCCGTTTATTGAAGAACAAGAGTCACACACATAAGTGTGTGTGTGTGCGCGCGCGTGCGTGTGTGTGTGTGTGTGTGTGTGTGTGTGTGTGTGTGTGCTGGCCCTCATCTTTTAAATGATCATGGCAGCTGAAATTAACACACCTTTAGCCCCCCCCCTCGCAAGGTGTGCTGGGGTACCTAAGGGAGACAGCGGGATGGAGGCAGGACACACCCCCTCACCCGTGCAGCCCGTAAGTGGGTCAGCCCAGGTCTCACCCGCGCAGCCCGTAAGTGGGTCAGCCCAGGTCTCTCCTGGAATACTGATGCCCCTCACCAGCTGCTTTTCTTCAGGCAACAGACTCCGGTCCCCATGGCTACCGTTGCCTCGGGGTCTAACGGGGCCGTTTCTGCTATTGGCGGCATCAGGGGAGGGACTCTTGGAAGCGCGCTGCAGTTCGGCAACAGAACAGCTGGCTGCGGTTCAGGGTCCGACGCGCGAGACGAAAGGGGCGCAGGTTCCGGGCTGAAGAACGGCCTCGGATGAGGCACTTAACCCAAAAGGCTCCAAAATAAGAGAGGTTTGATAATAAACGCTACTTAAAATACGAAAACAGCTGCTAAGAAATAACGCGATTGTATGCTATTACTGACGTCATAATTTTATTTGCACATCGCCCAAAGCTGTCTGATATGTATGGTTATCTCAACTTTTTATGTTTACATACTTATTTATGAATTGCTCGTTTTTATTTCTGTTTTTTTTTTCGAGTTCTATTTGTTGTTTGTGATGCTTCTGTCATGATTATATGTTTCATTGTATACCAAGGCCGCAGCCATGGACTCAACATTTCGGGGAACCAAGGCTGTAATTTAGATATAAAAAATATATATTGTGGGGGCATTGTGAGCACACCTGAATAATGGGGGAAGGGGGGTGCCCCCCACCCAAATATATATAATTATGGCCTTGGGCCTTGTTGTGCACTTAATTCCCCCACCTACGCAATCATAATAATTGGCGAATAAAAGATTCTGGTTCTGGAGCTCAAACTGACCAACATGCTGGCAGGCTAGCCCACCCAGCCCTTCGTTGTGTGTGAAGACGACAAATGTCTATGCAGGGCCATCTCCTGGCCGTATTCTAACCCCCCCATGTCCCTGGGGGAGACAGGGCAAAATCTCCGGGGAGAAATATAAATCGATTGTGAGTCTCAAGAGCATTTAACCTGACCAGAACCACTATTAAGAGTGATGATGTGAGCGGGGTTCAGTATTAAACCACAAACGGAAAAGGTGGGTGGGTCGGGGGGCAAACAAGGCATTTACGATTTAGACACTTCTGTGGAACAATCCGTAAAGATTCATGGCTTCATGCGTGTCCGTGTGCGCATTGGGTCAGTGTGGCCAACCTGAGAAGGCCTGTGATCTCATTGGCTACTTTTCTGGGTCAGTGGGGGGGCGATGGGGGTGTATAAAGCGTCGGCCGCGTTCAGACGGTGGAGTCGTTCGCTCACACATTTCAGCGATAAACCTGAAAACGGCGAATTCAGTGAATCTCGGCTCGGCTGCCTGGGGTGATTAATGCCGGGAAGGGCCACGCTCTTATAATGACTAGCGTGATGTGTGTGACGTGTGACACTACGGAACAATGACGAATGTGACTCGCACAACCTGCAGCGCTACACTTTAATGACTGCCGTGATTTACGACGCGCGATTCGGTACAGTACAACAGGCGGCTTGATTCATATGATATCATCTAAGCATACATTACATCTTTCCAGTTTCTCTCGAGTGTGATTGTGCCAATTTAAATTCAATCCAGCATCTTAAATAATACTAACACTTGGCTTACATCCACTGGAAAAAAAAGCGTTCTTTTGCAAGCTGTCTTGGAGACGGTCTTCAGATGACTGATTAACGTTAAGTTAAAACATTTTTTTTTACTTAGCTTGCCGTGATGTTTCAATCAATGGACCTCATATACTGGATTTGTAATACCCCAGTAGTGCTTCCAGATTGGATTGCAGCACAAAATACTGAGATTTAACGGTTATAGAAACAGAAGTGCTCAGATAATCTATGATGTTCAGAATAACATGTATGGGTATAAGACTCAACACGGTCCATTCTGAGACCTGACTTATGAGGTCATCCCTTGTTCGACAGCCAACGGCATTTGGACCGCAACCAAAAGCGACAGACCGCTGGAGTTGCTCCAGTCATAATTGATTGTTAATTATGGATCATTTAATCATGGAGGAGGACTTAGGGATCCCGAACACTTGGTGAAAAGGCTTCAGTGCACTTCAACAGAGTCATACCTAATCCCAGGAAATGTGCGTCATCACAAATTAGAAGCAAGTTAGACGTGCCTAACGCAGGTGTAGGTAACAGGCAGCGTAAAGCATTTCAAGATGTCCTTGGCGAACATGTCATATTTTCAAGATCTAAAGACATGTTTTGCAATAAATAAGGAATACGGTCTGTAATACATAAAACAAAGGTACCATTATTTGTAGCATTTAAGTAAGTGAGTGCTTTAGCAAATAGCTTGAGGGAAAGTGATAGTAGAATAATATAAAGAGTCAATGTGATTCAATGGACTGGACCGTCTTTGACACATGGATCATTCGCCGTACAAACATTCGACGAGGGGAGGTGAGGTCAGTTTTATCCAACGCGTCAATGGCTGAAAAACTTATGAACTACAAAGAGGGAATTAAAGAAAATCCTGGAGCCAGTGGTGTTTGCAAACAGTATCTTAACAGCCATAATTACATTATTATAATTATACGGCTGTCTTAATTTCACCCTAGTGAAATGCGACGCGATCCTGGGGCTGAAGGTGTCTTCAGCAGGCACTGAGCCCAGATGTTTTCCATCTGTGTCACCGACACTTAATGCTTGGTGAAGACGGGGGGCTCTTGTCTAGCCAGGAGTGCGCTCGCAAACACGCCACTAAATCACGACTCCTTAAAGAAACGCATTTACAGCCTCAGCTCCTATAAAACAGGCGTAAATACTGACGCACCCACAGTGCACGCACACATCCCCCCGCAACGGCTTCAGGTTCAGGAACATCCGTTTGATTCCAGATGCAATGAAAACGCTCAAATTTGTGATTTTTAAAGTTGCCCGTTTTCAGTCTAAAGTGACTCACTGGAAACGGGCTGATGCTGTGCGTGCATTAGTGAGGGTAAAAATCAGAGATTGCCCCTTGATTTGATTTTTAATTTTAGACTTTATTTTCTTAGAGTATTATACTCTTTGAAGTTT
Organism: Cyphomyrus plagiostoma; assembly: GCA_019775915.2. Taxonomy (NCBI): domain Eukaryota; kingdom Metazoa; phylum Chordata; class Actinopteri; order Osteoglossiformes; family Mormyridae; genus Cyphomyrus; species Cyphomyrus plagiostoma. Next base: position 11,048,220 of record JABFEA020000085.1, read on the forward strand.
TTCTCATATTGGAGTGAAATTAATGTACCGCAAAGCATATTTTCAGCCTGTTTGACCTAATTTAGACACACCACTTAGCTGAGCTGCATGCGTTAGGACTGCAGGAGGAAACCATGCATCATGTGGATAACATGCGAACTGCGCAGACACGTCGGAGACGAGAAGCCCCAACAGGCGTGCAGGCGCGAGGCAGCAGGGCTACCCACCGACCCCCAGCGCCGCTCTGGTGGAAATATGCTGTACTAAAGTCAATATGATTATCTGGTTGGCTGATAGGGAGTCTGGGTGAGATGGATCATTTTGGCAGAAATGCAGCACCTCCCCCCAGCCAGACATGCAGCACATGGGGGTCGCAGAGATGCGATCCTGGAGCCCGGTACCTCGTCTGACCCACACAGCATCCCTAGAGTATGGGCTGGCGGATCGGGTGTGTTCTGTTCACACATGTCAGTCTGGGGGGCGGCTATGTGCTCTGCATCACCGACCCCCCCCACCCGCATGGTCTGGACGAGTAGAAGGCATGGGTGGGAATTGTGGCCCCCTCTCTTTCTCGACGAGTGTCAACACGCACTGACTAAACCCTAGGGCTGCACTCCGGGCGGTCCGTGGGTGGGGGGGGGGGGGGGGGGGGGGGGGGGGGGGGGGGGGGGGGGGGGGGGGGGGGGGGGGGGGGGGGGGGG
>JABFEA020000085.1:11065517-11078187 GCA_019775915.2 Cyphomyrus plagiostoma
GTGTGTGGAGTTTGCATGCTCTGTCCGTGTCGTGCTTGAGTTGTGTGTGGAGTTTGCATGCTCTGTCCGTGTTGTGCTTGAGTTGTGTGTGGAGTTTGCATGCTCTGTCCGTGTCGTGCTTGAGTTGTGTGTGGAGTTTGCATGCTTTGTCCGTGTCGTGCTTCAGTTGTGTGTGGAGTTTGCATGCTCTCTCGTATTGTTTAGATGTCCTCCTGGTTCTCTGGTTTCCACCACAGTCAAGAGCCATGTAGCTAAGCTAATTGCTAACACTGCATCCTATCAAATCTTTTGCCCTATGCAGCCTGGGCCAGGCTTCACCAACCCACCACCTCCTCTGGATAAGCTGATGCAAGGTGGGTGGATATTTAGCTGACATTTTCTTCCCCCCTAGATTGTTAGATCCATGTATCAGAATATTATTGAATTTAACATCTGTGTCCATCAGCCTTCCGGATGCTGGTCCAGCTGCTTCTATTCTCTTCTCGGCTGCTGGCAAACTCAGCTGTCTGTCGCCTAGCAGCAGCGAGTGTCTGCCCCCCCCCCCCCCCACCGCAGCCGACAGCGGCTTCACCCGAAGCACCGATGTAAGTGCCCCTGTCATATGTCACGCACGAGAATGACCTGGGCTTCTAGCTGCCAAGGAGAGCCACTTGTAGATAATGGAGTTCTGGTTGCTGGTCAATGTGAGGATCTCTTGCAGTAGCTGAAGGCACCCTGTTTTATTAATATGGTTAAATACCAATAAATACCGTGAGACATGGGTTATGGTGTTAATATGGAAGGGTCATGTGACATGAAATTCGGGGCCATACTGAGGCCAAAATGAACATGTGACCAGAAACAAAATATGGCATCAAACTACAACCAAAAACAACATGTAATTCGAGTTAAGATCCAAAAAGTCAAGGACAAAAGATCACATGACAGATATCGTGGTTTAGGACCTGACTGAAGCCAACAAAATATCCTTCCATTCATTCATTCATCCATCAATCCATCCCATCTATCTTCCAACCTCTGATCCGGCATAGGATTGTGTGCCAAAAAGTTTTTGCCTAATGAAGTTCTACTTAATGAAGTTCTGCTTAATGAAGTTCTACTTAATGAAGTTCTGCTTAATGAAGTTCTGCTTAATGAAGTTCTGCTTAATGAGGTTCTGACGTCGACGGGTAATCAGATTATGAGTTAAACTATGTCCAAAAAAAACATAAGGGGAGGAGGTGTTGGCCAATTTCCCCGTTCCTCCCAGGCGACGGGATTTACATGGCGGCTACAGGAATGCAAAATGCACTCTTCTCCATCCACCCTCCATAGCTCCTCCAGTGCCAAGGAGAACATGTGTTAGGTAAAGAGGCCAAGCTGAGGGCAGACCGTTCGATTCCAATATAACGAGGCACCTCGGCCAATGCGAAAGTTTAATTTCACGTCAGTGCCGTCACTATTTGTGCAGCAGAAGACAGATATTTACAAGGCTGGCAGATAATTAACTTCTTAATGCCATGTAGCCGTGTTTGTTGTGAAGGTCACCCTGTTTTGACTTCATTGTAATTTCCCAGCTTTATTTAATCTGTTATCAGTAATGCCTGCAAATGAACGAAGAGGGGATACCAGCAAATATCAGCTAAATGTCACCCTCGTTATAAAAAGTACAATCCGCTGGATCCGCCTTTGTTTCCAAGCCGGATTCTGATGGGCGACATGTTAATGATGTGTTAAGTGGTGGTAATGGATCAGTACTGTTACCGACATGTGCATGTACCCGAGTGACTATGTGTCTGCATGGAAGTGGGAGGTGTCAGCAAACTGGCCCAGCTACCCCACCCGGCCAGTTAAGCCCCACTTACCTCCAGGGTCATCCAGGGGCGCTGGGAACGCTGACCTTCGGAAGGGCGAGGTCATCACACGCAAGCAGACGCAGCTTCGACCTGCGACGGCAGCGCTGACTGCGTTATTCCCGATGGGCGCCGAAAAAACTCCAGTCGCAGGAAACGACACGTATTCCTTTATTAATCAGCGTCTGCATTTCCCGTCTGACCCGCAGCCGAGACTCAGCACCCGCTGACTGCAATCAGAGGATCCTAAACGCTCCTTGTTTTTTTCTTCTTTTCACGCACGCGTGAAAGAGAGAGAGAAGATCTTACGGTAAATGAATGCAGGCTATTGATCGGGCTGAGTGAATGTTAGCCATCTGTTAAAATCTACACAAATAAAATATGAGGAACTGGCTTTAATAAAGGAGAGCTTGTCTTTATTTATTTATTTCTGAACCCATCCTTGGACGTGTGCTTTCAATTGATTTTCAGCTGAAACCTGAAATATTGACATGCTCCATCCTTGTGGGGAAATCAATGCAAGGCTTGAGGGAAAAAAAAGTGAAATTGAATACTATGTTGCAGGCACTCAGACGCGGCCCGGGGAAGGCGGCGAGCGAGGACACGCTCGCCCAGGCGGCGGTAACGTGGCACTCCATCAGGGCGGCGTGGGTATTGAGAGTTTGAGGAAGCAGCCAGTCGGCCGTGGGAAACAAATGAGAGGGAAGATCGGCGGAGGAGGGGCGGGAGCCGCGTGGCACGGCTGGCAGCGGCGGGTCATGGAGATGCTGGACGGGTGGAGGACAGTCACTGTGACCTGGGGGGCAAACGGGGGCGAGGGGAAGCCGAAATAGTGGCGAAGAATGGCGGAGCCCAAGCATTACCATAATAATAAAACACACAGGATATGGGGTTTAGGGCCGTTTCCATGGAAACAGGCCTCCTACACATCACGGTGACAGACAGAGGTGTATAAGCCTCACGTGACTCTGAGATTACATGATCATATACGTACCTCATGGTTCAAACATGGCAAAGCGTGTTGGGTATGTTCTCGCGTGGCTCAAGTAGTGATGATGTCGCATGTCTTCTGATCAGCGGTTAAGTGTTTGCTTGGTTTAGGTTGACATCGTTACACAAGGCCACATACGGGTTAAGGGACAGGGTGAAGGAAGAGGCCGTTTGTCTGACTCCTTTAAGGGGCCCGGCTGTTATACCATGCAGAAGCATCAGTTATCTAATTCGCCAAAGTGAACATATTCGGCTTCATAGATGGATGAAGGACTTAGCATCTCTGAGAGAAGCTAATGCCGCTGTGATGACTCCCGGTTTAGTCACATGGTACTACGGACTGAGATCACCATCTTCCATCCACCCCCAACAGCTAGCCTGAGCCAAGTGTGTAAATCCCCCCCACCCCATCGTTCACAGAAGTGTGCACTGGTGGCTCCACCCAACTGCCTGGTGACATCGCCCCCCCCCGGACCACACCTGACATGTGGTGCAGCCATCAGAGGTGACATTCTTATTAGGATAATTGAAACGCATATTTAATTGAGCTCCAAGTTCAATGTGCAGATATTTAGCGTCTGAGATGGACTGGCATCCCATCCAGGGTGTCCCCAAGCTGACCCATGTTTCCTCAGGCAGGCTCCAAGCAACCCTGCCCTGGAGAGGTATTCATGCAAGATGGATGGATGGATAGATTTAACAGATTTAGTGGCATATGAACTGGGTGAGAAGGGATCACCCTTAACCAGCATAAGATGCATTTGTGTGCATTTTGACTTGACAGCTTGATATCCATCTTCAGTGCAAGTCACAGATAGCGCAACAAACTTAATTAATGGCCAAGATTTAATCTCGCCCTTATTTTCCTTTCATGGGATGGGTTTTACGTTCCTGCAAAGTTTGGGCTTTTCTGTTGTTGCTTTCGACTTGACGCGTTAAGCAGCAGAGGGTAATTAATCATCGCGCCATTAGCCGAACCCACACGGCTCTCCCCATCCTTGATTAGAAGCAGGACAGGCTATAGATGAGCATGCAACTGAAGGTTTAATTGTCTGCTCTGATATCTTCAGTGTCCCAGGGCTTTGTGCTGTGACTCACGCGCAGGGAGATATCAAGGCCGGGGCCACCTGCCAATCAGCATGCAAGGCCGGGGCCACCTGCCAATCAGCAATCCCACAATGCTCCTGTTGCCAGGTAAAAAATAAAACAGCTACACTATATAATCTATGTGTCAGGAATACCTTCTCTTCTTTATGGACCTATGTATTTGTCATGTAATACCTGGCGTTTTGGGTTTATGCAGTCTGTTCTGCTACACGCCAGGTCAAAGGTCAGAAGGAATTATTTCTGGGGTCATCACACTTGGCGTCATCACTCTGCACCTCCACTTGACTATTCCTGCTTTCAATTATCTTTCTGAAGTCGTGAAAAAAAAACGCCAAGAGAATGTGTTGAAAATGTCACTTCCTGCCTGAAACACGCCTCCTTTGCGATGTTGATGTGGGACACAATTTTTTTGTGCGAGATTCCCCTGTGTCGCCATTTCAACATGGCAGCTTACATTTATGTTTTAAAATGTTTATTTTCTTAAATGTATTAATAGTTGTTATTGCATGCGGTCGATTTAGAGAATACTGTACCATGAGTATCCTAGCATGCCTCTTGAAAAAAGAACGTCGCTTTGGATCTAATAAAATATTATAACGCTTTTAATGTGGTTTGGCTAGTTAGTGTTTGTTAGTTGTTTGTTTGTCTCTCTGAAAAAAAAGAGTCTTGCTCTGAATCTGCTAAAATATTATGAAGCAACAACACACAACAACAGTGTGTTCGTAGAGGCAGCTGTGTTTGTTCCGAGATGTGTAGCTCAAATGGGAGGTTGGTTGGAAGTAATGTCACGCACCTCGGAATTTACGACATCGGCGAGATAATCGAACACACCATATGTTCCAGACACCATCAGGAAGACACTAGGTAATCTTATCCATGAAGGACTGGTGTTTATGCAGACTTTGGGATAACTGTTAGTTCAGCTAGTTCACACAAACCCAGGTGTGAGGACCTATCTGCTAATCTGTCCTCTAATCAGTAATCTAACTAGGGAGTTGCACCGAAGACCTGCAAACTCACCAGCACTTTGAGGATAAGATTGCCCTCCCCCCCCGCTAGGTGACCCTAAAAACAGAGGGGGTGTAAAGTTCAGGTCCAGAAAGGACAAATCCAGATTAATACCTTAGTTAAAATAAAACCTTGGTCTGGAATCACCTTTTCTTACTTTCTGGACCTGAACTATGCACCGTTGGAAAAAAAAAAAGAATTAGCAACCCCCTTCCCCATTGTTCAGGCGGGAGATTCCCACACCTTTAAGATGCAAGTTGTGGCAACTGTGCCCTAATCCAAATACCTGGCTAAGACGCGTACAAACGACAAACTGCTACAAAGTTTACCAGTGTGTATGGTTAACAAAATTAATCATCCTATCATTTAATCAGCCTATTTACCATGGCCCTCTCTACATTAGTGTACGTGTGCAGAGCCATTCTAGGCCCCTCTCTACATTAGTGTACGTGTGCAGAGCCGTTCTAGGCCCCTCTCTACATTAGTGTACGTGTGTAGGGCCATTCTAGGCCCCTCTCTACATTAGTGTACGTGTGCAGAGCTGTTCTAGGCCCCTCTCTACATTAGTGTACGTGTACAGAGCCATTCTAGGCCCCTCTCTACATTAGTGTACGTGTACAGAGCCATTCTAGGCCCCTTTCTACATTAGTGTACGTGTGCAGAGCCGTTCTAGGCCCCTCTCTACATTAGTGTATGTGTGCAGAGCCATTATAGCTAGGAAATGGTGCGCGGTGTTGCTGAATAAAGAGTGAGGTGACCTGCTAAGGTCACGTTGTGCGGCCTTAATGCTGCCTACGGCTATGAAAGAATACAAAGCATTCACAGCCAAAGGCAAACAGGAGCTGCCGTCCCTGTGCGGCACTGTATCACACTGAGGCATTTCACAATGCTAAGCATTAAAGACTCAAGGCCTTTACATCTCAGAAAAAAAAAACAAATTAATTGATATTAAAATTATTGTAAAAATGAACTAAATTTAGGACTACTGCTGGTTAATAGCAAAAGATTAATGACACACATGAAAAGAAAATCTAATTAAAAGGTGATTAACACTCCTGCTATGGCCGAAACTATGATGTTATTTTGTTGCCGCTTAACTCTGTTCCTCCTGATCTGACTGCTTAACATGCACTTCCAGTGAGCGCACGCATGCTTGGCTTAATTGCAATAGCTTTTTTGCACAAAGGAATGAAAAAAAATGTTATTAAAGAATCCCTAGTTCATTTGTTTTGCATTCATTTACTGTAGCTAACAATTTTATTCAGCAAGAAGTGAAGGCTTAGACAATAGCACCGTTACAGAGTTTTATTAACGTGTGTGTGGGGGGGGGGGGTCGGGGTTGTCACTTCTTTCCTGAATATTTAAAAGACAGCTTCATCTGAAACAAACCACTTTTCCCTTATACCATAATTCTCTGCAGTTCCCTTTGCTGGTCTCTTTCAGTATATTTTCTAAACAGAAATTGGTCAAGTGAAGCGACCCTGATATCAGTACACAGCACGCTTCCCTCCATCAATCAGATCACTATTTTTTTTTTTTTAATTGTCTTATTTCAGCCCCTGAACTATACATGCAGGGAAAGGCGAGGCAATCCCTTATTAGGCAGCAGATATATATCTATCTTCTGACCACTTATCCGGAACAGGGCCGTGGGGAGACCAGTGTATGATTTACTTAAAGATGCATTTTGGAATTTGCTGCTCTTATTATTTTTTTTTTGCCGAACTGTTGTTGAAATCTTTGCGGTTGAGTTATACGCGTCGCTTGTGACATTCGTAAATAAAATGGAAAGCTGGTATTATGTTTTGCAGTTGTGGCACAGGCATGTTAAACGTACAACAGGCCATTGTGCTGAGCTGGCCGGTCAAACATTTACCCTGGGTGCCCGCAGGAGGTGCAGATCGCAGAGAGCGATAAGCCTGACCGCCCGGCCCGAAAAACCCCCGAGGCCACAGGACAAGTTGTGCCGAAGCCTTCAGGAAATCTCCCGCTGAGGGCAGCGATGCAGCAGCCCAGCGGGATGGCCAACCATATACCCGGCTAAAGTTTCCCCGGGTGGTGAGTGCTGTATAGCGGACTGGGTAAATGATGCGCTGTTTAAAGCACCGACGTTTTGCAATGTGACCAGGGAGGTGGTGGTTTCTTTTGTCAGCTTTCTGTACTCGTTCTCTTGATGAAATATGGTACGAAGAAAGTAAAAACAATCTAAGAACGTAGCAGAATTTCTGGAGAACCATCGAATCTGTAAACGCGCGATAGGTTTCAACGTGAGCACGAATGTTGAAAAGCCGGACTTACATCTAAGGCGCCACGATTCAGGGCCCGGGAAGAGATGGGCCATCACACCCTCGGGAAGGATGTCACCCTGTTTCAAGCACGTACAAAGCGTAAATGGTAAACATGGGGAGTCACCCTGCATTAATTAGTGAGCATGATAATAATGGCGATGATAATTATAGTAATAAGTCCAGCAAAGTAGAAACAGTGTCACTCCGTCCTTGAGCTGAACTGGACTGGCTGCTGTAGAGTTACTATGGAAACCACTGGCAACTCCACCCCAGGAAGACGGCTCATTAGAATACAGGGAGAAACTGGTTAACATGAGTTAGGTGTTAAAAAAAAAAAAAGGGAAAAAAAAAGCCGTCTTTCAGTGTATGAAGGTTAGCTGGCCGAGAAGATCTCACTATGATTAATGCACAGACTTTTTATAGCCTGGTGTTTTAGTTACAGCTCTGTGCGTGAAAGAGAGAAAGAGAGGGAAAGAGGAAAGGAAGAGAGGGACAGCAATATTATACAGCGATTCCAAAGATTATATTTTACATCTTGATGCAAACCGTAAAAGAGCGTTTTTCTCCCTCATAACTGAGTAAGAAATTCTAACAAATAGAAAACTGTGAGTTTCAGCTCTTTTTCCGAGGGGTGCCAGCGGGTCACATGGGCTCCCTGTACGACAGAAGCTTCTTCCTGTGCCACGGCAGCACGTCCAGGGCTCTGGCCTAATCTCCCTTCACACCTTGGCAGTGAGACGCAGCAGCCGCCCCCCCGCGCCCCACCCTCGCTTCCTCCTCACGGGCACACGGCTCGCTCTCCTGCATCTAGGCAGAAGGAGGTGCTTCCTGAAAGTCTGTCGCGGACCCATCCTGGCGGGCATCTTCTCAGCTGCCCGCCGCGATACCCGCTTTCCTTCTCACTCTGTAAGTAATGTGGTGCGTAATCAATGATAAACGGCGCGCCTTGCATTTTATTTGTTTCTGCCGCACGCCGCTCGCCCCACACCCCCCCGGCCCGGTGGGACGGCGCGTGTGTGTTAATTATGAACTGTAGCATCGTGATATACACCACTGTTAATTACTTCCCTGTGGTACGTGCCCCCGCCCCCACCACCATCACGGCTATGGGGGCCGGGCAAAAGACAGAGTCGCGGTAAAGGACTTCTGGCTAAGAAGGTTCCTGGCTACAATCCCAGGAGGGGCCGGATGTTGTACCCTTTACACGTGTAATTATCCCAAACCACTTCATTGAAAAATATCCAGCTATTTAAATGAGCAGAAACTATGAGATATATGAGTCACTTTGGGCTAAAATGTCCAAATGATGAACGATTTTGTTGTGATAAACCCTGAAAACAGGGGACCATCAGACTGTGGGACTCAAATACATCCTATTAGCCAAAATAAGCCTTTCTGCACTCATTGATCATTTGTGAATTCCTACCTATCGCCCACTCCTATAAAAAAGGGGTCCTTAGCGATTAGGCGACCACACTAATGCCTCTAAGCGAGGAAACATGAGGTTAGCCCTATTTATAGATGAACCAATCAGAGCTAAGTCCCGTGCCCCACAGGACGAGAAGCGACAGTCTCTGCCAGTGACGTGCTGGGACCCCGGGAAGCTCGCCGGCACGGCTGCGGGTTCTGCGCCCTGCATCTATTACCCGTGGAACAATCTGAAAAGCACAGAGCCGTGACCTTTATGGGCACGCCGGCCTTATCGGGCCAAGAGCACGCCCCCCCCGGTCCATTCGGTGCACAGGTCCCGTCTGCAGCCTCACAGAATACGCAAACACAGAACAATTATAGATAAGGAGGCCTGCCTCAGCCGCTTTAAGCGCTAAGAACGGAGACTAAATTATTAACCACGCGGCCCCTTCCTGTCGATTCGCCTACTGCCTGCAGAGACGACTCTGACAGGCTGGGAACCTTCAGCACAGCGTGTGGATTGTTTTAAAATCACTGGAAGTCAACTACTGTGACAGTCACTCAATAGAAAGGCAAAACATATGACATTTGGATATCAAATCCTGTGCCATGAAGATTATAAGCCCCTGCTCATTAATCATATGCCTGTCGCATTTCAAGTTTACCTCGCTCAGCTTCCGGACCATGCGTGCATCTCGCTGGGCCACAGAGGTCAAAGGTCACCTAGTGTACACAGTTTATGTCGCTGTCTAACCAGAGGCCCGTGGCAATCCGCTGTGCCCGTTTATGTAACCCCCACAATGCAAAGCAGTTGCCCTACGCCGCCAACCTCAGCGGCGTTCTGGATGGAACGCGGGCAGAGACACCACAGAGGAGCAGAGACTCGTCCCTTTCAAATGGCCAAAACACTCGACAGAAACCGCTTCAGTAAACAGCAGCTTACACTGCAAACACGCAGTGGATGCTGGGGTCCTTGAAACAGCCCAGAAAACAAACAAGCAGGCAAACAAATGAATAAACAGGCAAACAAGTGAATAAACAGGCAAACAAGTGAATAAACAGGCAAACGAATGATGAGTTTGCCTAAAAACAGCAACAAGGCACAAGACGTGAGGTATCAACCTGTTAGGCACATATTACGGCTTCCCACATTGCACTGTGTGAGCAGACATGGGGCGGCAGAGCGTGAGACCCTGAAGGAAAGGGGACGATATCTGCTATTGGCCTAACGTGTCATTACTTTGTATGAAAGGGTCTGCTAAATAAAAGTGAATATGAATAAACGGTATTGCTGATATTCCAGTGGTCAAAGGGCCCCCGTTTCTTCTGGATACACACTGCTGGCCATCTGGTCTTAGCCTGCCCTTCATGTTCTGCACGCCCGCACACGCCCGCACATGCCGCCACACGCCCGCACACGCCCGCACACGGCGCCACACGCCGCCACACGCCGGCACACGGCCGGGAGCTCCATGCCAGCGAGCGTGCAGGAACACGGCCTTTCTCGCCTTTCGGGCCGAGCGACCAGTCGTCATGGCCGGCCGGGCACCCCGCGCGGCTGGAAAGTGGGCGGATCCTGCGGGGACATGTGGGGCAGGCGCCTCGATCCCAGGCCTCCAGCGCCGAGCGAGGGAGAGGGGGCGGGATCAGGTCTCTGTACCAGTCTGAGCAGAACCGGGAAGCATCAAGAAGAACCAAACCCAGGACCAAACCCTGGCGGGCGCATAGGGGACGTGGCGGAATGAGCTGGTCACATGACTCCAACCCAGCCCTCCAAATTTTAATAACACTGACATCATTTCTTCATGTACTCTGGTTCGAATCTGCCTGCTCTCATTTTCTTCCCACCTGAGTCAGAGCTTGCTCCAGTGAAGTTTGGCTCACTCCGAAAGGGCACGCATCTAACAGCTGCTAACGTTCCTCTCACTCGACCTCAGATAAGCACCCCCTCCACCCAGCCACCCACCCCGTGACAGGGACGTGCTCTAGAACAGGAATGCAGCCTTCAGTCCCGGCCGTCCTCACCTGCCCACACACTTTGTCCTCCGCGAGTGTTTACACTGCCGTGGTGTGAATCACACCCCCTGAAAAAGTGAGCTAACCTGTTACCCAAAGGTCACCGCATGTTAGTCCGCATTGATCCTGCTCTGTAACATTTAACAGCGTTCAAATTGCCAACGTGCAGTTTCTACCAAACCGATTCTTTAATGTCTTTCCATCGTTTTGAAATCTTTTACATAATATATCTTTAAATTCAGACAAACTTCATTTGTTCAGCGCTACAGTTTTTATGCTAAACTGAACTCCCCAGTGAATGAGAAGTGAGCATGTGATGGAACCCTGTTCACAGCCCTTATAATTATCATTATAATTAATCTCTTTCTCATAATGGTTTTTGTACGAGGTGTGACAGTTCACTTTCTTCATGCCAGTAAAACATGAGTACAAAATTGGTATGTAAATTTTATCTGAAAAGCTTCTGACACACATATAGCAGTTTTCCATATGTCATATAACAATGGGATTATAATTTTAAGATTTTGTTTATCTCTGCTTATCCTCAAAATAGCACCTTTGCTGCATTGACAGGGATTATTGGCTAAGCGGGTTCTCTATCTATTGGCAATTATTTGTGTACCTTAAAGCACAGAGGACAAGGACTTAGACCTGATTAATAGAGTGTCCTGTCACACCACTCTCTGGCCCGAGACACTGAGGAAAGGCAAATCCTCTTTCACTGCAGGCACTGATGCACAGTTTATTAGGAAGTCATCGGACTGGTGGTTTTTAATCTCCGTAAGTCACAGAGACAGATATCAGCAGATCATAATGACTGGATTTTGTGCGTTGAGATTATCGATGTATATGTTTCAAAACATGTTTTGCTTTGCGATGATTTGTACTTGAATGCACTTAATTGATTTTTTTTTTTTGCTTTATTGAGTGATAGATCCATAATGCATTTTCAGTGTACAAGAACAATTAATGGCATATGCTGTTTGTGGGGTAAACAATAAATCTTTATACATCAACAACATTAATTATTTGTTCCTCACTGAAGTAATAGCAAGCCACAAATCTTTAAATATGATTTTTTATATATATGTGTGTATATATATATATATAATAATTTATATATAAAATGAAAATTACATTACTTGTTCCTAAAATAACATCCAGTGATCCATCGTGACTGCTTATCCAGTCCAAGGTCGCAGTGACTCTGGATTCTATCGAGACAGCACAGGGCACACGGCAAGTGGACACTCTGGACAGGTTTACAATCCATCCTGGGGTGCAGAGGCCACTGAGATACTGGTGATTGCTCATTCTGTGTTACTGTTTACTGTAGAACAGGGAGATGTTTGTAGTCTCCCATTACCTTGAATTTTCATTCAGTCTGGTTTAAAGCAATCAACCTGCATGCGTGACCAGAGACTGGTCACTCTGTCGATGAACTCCCTTGCTCTACACCGTATATCTCAGGATCTTTAGTCCTTGATTTGTCTCTCGGTTTTATTCGCATGTTCCACCTTTTATAGAATTCCATCCGTGTCTCTGGATCGAACGGAAAGTTCCATCCACACGTTCAATACTGAGGGCCGAAATGAGATTTTGAAAAGCAATGGAGGGTGAAATTATTGTGTGCTGTCAATCACCGCCTGGTTTAACCCACAGCCCACCATAATCACATTCACTCAAGCCTCATTTTTCCCATTACTAGTGTTTGATCTGTCTGAGACCTCCATCCATGCGTTCTGTTTATCTGATGGTTCTATCTATGTAGAATCCTGACAGTATATCCTACTGTCCTGTTTGCACCCCGGATTTAATTAAGTCCCTAACTTGCCTGTCTTCTCACTCTCTTCAAAAGTGGGCGGTCTCCAAGCCTGTAGTCTGTAATTAAGTCTACACCCTCCAGCATCACCCTAGCCTGCAACACACCATGCTTTAGTCACTACACTGCAAAAACTCAAAATCTTACCAAGTATATTTGTCTTATTTCTAGTCAAAATATCTCATCACACTTAAAAT
>JABFEA020000085.1:11094323-11107202 GCA_019775915.2 Cyphomyrus plagiostoma
GAGCAGAAAACCCACGAGGGGTGATGAAGGATGTCCACGTTTAGCTTTCATCGACTCCAACTCTCGCTCATGGCAGTTTCATTTACATAAAAATGTTCTGAAGGCAGAAGGAAAGATGATTGGTTCAGGGAGACAACCAATCAGATCATAGAGGAGGTGGGACCAACCAATCAGATGTCTTGGTACTACCTCCTCTAGTTGCACTCGCGGGAGAGTTATTAAATTCATTACTGTATAGAATCGTCACAGGGGAAATGGGCATAAACAAGGCCGGCATAAGAGTCTGAGCGAAATGAGCCCTTTATCTGATTTGGAGGCAGTCGGGGTAACATGACACGGCGTGATGCCACACTCTGTGGTGGGCAGGAGGCCTCGCCGTGACAGGAAATACACGCCGCTGTCATCGGCTGCCAGAGGGCTGAGGAAGACTCAGAGCATCTGCTGCTGCGTCAGACACGGAGAACTATTTGCCTTCCCACGGCTTGCCTGGAAACTTCATTTTAATGAAAGTACAAAAAAAAACATAATAAAACACTGGAATATCTGAAAACAATATCCCTGGTAGAAACAATCAAATTCCCCCCTAAAAAATCTTTCTCATTACAATGGCACTTCCTTGTATTCCCATGTAGCTCAGTTTACGTCACATAACAAACATTGAATGTTTCTTCATTTAAAAAAACACACTGTGCTCTTCAGCGATGTGATAGATGGGCCTGTGTTTAATTGTGTTTTTCCCAGGCTTCCACAGTTCGTCATGCATACAAATGGGCAGCATTGCTACAGTTATGGATTCACTTCAATTCAAACTTTAATTCCTCCCTTTATAAGTAACATTTTAGCATCCTGTGCTTCTGTTGTCGAAATCCCGACATGGGGGCCAAAGGTTCAGGTGGAATTATCCATCACTGAGACATCAGAAAGTGATCTCAAGCAAACCCGACTTTAATGAGGAAGAAAATCTGAAGACAAACGGTCAATTATAGGGGGATAATTTGATGTTCGAGCATTGATCTGAGCATGTGTAACAACAGCAATTTTCCACCTCTAGCAGACCGCATTAAACTGCTGCCAACCTCAGCATTCTAAGAAAAAAAAAGCGTAAAATGGTTTCAACCCAGTGTGTAAGTGTTCAGTTAAAGTGAAATCCTGCACATGCGATATCCCTTAGGGGTCTGGATGGAGAGCCACCGGGTTAAATTTGCAACCATGCACCGTTAAAAAACTGCTTTACTAAATATTCATTCTGACGAGTGACAAACACCTATGTATCCATACATAAATCCATTCTCTAACCACCTCTCCTGGTCAAGGCTGTGGGTCAACAGAAAGTAGCACCTTTCAGATTAATATTTGAGAGGGATGGCTAGAGGCCGGTGACAGGCGGAATAAATAAATTATTCGGACACCCCTTGGCTGATTTGTGACTCTGCTGGATAAAGGACAAATTGACGGTTCTGTTTGCGGTGCTGGGTCAAGGTATGTAGCTAATGCTATTGTCAGCATGGGTATGCGAGGCTGAGAGGGGCCGACGCGTTCTCGCTGCCGGACACGGCCATAAAAGCTGCAATAAAATTGGCCTTTCATTCTATTTAATCTTCATTTGATCTGTGGGACGAGGCAAAATATGTTGCCATGCACAAGAAAATAAATTTAATTGAGTGCCATTCATTTGATGCAGCGTGCCATCCAGAGTGACCCATTAAGGCTCATGTACTTACCAGAGTGATTACAGAAGAAGGCCCATAATTAATGCACTACAAGCACCATGTTTTGAAGGCAGAATTTACGTTAAATAAATGGCTTGCTACAATAAGGAACCATTGAAGGCCTGTATTCCTTAGTTGACTTGCCCATGCGGATTTGGTTGAGCGAGCCGGGCCAAATTGACAAATATTTAAGGGACAAATCAGAGAAACATGCGCACTCTCTGGGCGTGGAAGCCAGCGTTTGGTGTAAACAGACTCCATGGTGAAACTGTGTAGAAAATAACCGCTATACAAAAGTGCACCATTTTCCACATAAACAACAGGCTGTCAGACAAATTAGCCTCAGATGGGTGACATAACAGAATGTAATATACTGTAGACCAGGAATGAAAACTGAAACATGGAAGGAAAAACAAAAGAAAGCAGAGAAAGAAAAAAAAAATGGGACGTAACAAAGTGAGGTATTTGTACGGCCGAACGTCATCTTCTTTTCTTGCATCTTCAGACACCTTTTCTTGGACAGCGCTCTGCTTAAAGCAGACAGACAGGGAGCCCACTTCACAAAACCAAAGACCACTTCACGGGAGAATTTTCACACATTAAACATGCAGGGTCACAGACACATCCCCCCCCGCCCCCAACTCCTAAATTACGAATTCACGGTCCACACCTGCCGACTACATCGATTGATTGTGTCAGTTAATTAAACGGCTACTTCCTTAATCTCCTGTGTGGCGTTTAGAGAAAAGTTATGGCAAGGTCTACTCCTGGAAAATTACAGCTAAAATCAATGCAAAGGCTCCCAAATGCAGCGTGTTACATCCACTTCAGAGTTTCACTGGGATCCAGAGAATGGATCTGCAATTAATGAACCCACAGTCAATCTGCTGCAAACTGCAAGGTTTCTGACACAGAAGAAGGAGCATATTTTTGTCCAGAGTACAGCAGAGGACCGATATTCATACCACAAGTCTACACATCCTGTGTTTTGATTATGCAGAGACATCTTACAAATGAATCCTTTCATGCCAGACACATTTCTCCTCGAATAACTTAAATTCTGGGACAATTGTTATATATAAAAAAAAACATTTATATTTCCAAGGACATCCATCCATTTTCCATAATCACTCACCTGGGACAGGGTCACGGCGAGCCTGCAGCCTATCACAGGGGGCACAGGGCATGAGGCAGGAGACACCCTGCACGAGTTATAAATAAAGGACACCATTTCTGCTTCCCTTAGGCTTACAGTTGTGCTACAATTTTATTGGAACGAAAAGTCAAATTTTAAATAAATCAAATGAATTGAAACCAAACGTCTTTCTCGCATTCTTTTTGGTTTTATTATAAGCAACGCAGGATATTAGAAAAAAAAGAATGTTTTTTTTTTATTATTTAGACGAATTAAGAATAGCCAGTGATTGGTACTGAGTGACTCGGCCTTTATCATAGAAAACCCCATTGTTCACTGCAAGCCACTGCAGTGCTTCAGTTCTCAAAGAGCTTGTCTGACCAGCTGTTATTTTCTCATCTCACAATAGGTTTTCATCTTGGAATTCGGATCGGAACTCATCGCTGGCCACTCCGGAACAATCCCCCATTTCTTCGGGAGACATCGCTGGGTGCTTTAAGATTTATGCTTGGGATCATTACCCAAAACGTTACTGAACCGCTCTTATATTTGGCTCTAGGGAGGTGCCCTGTGCTTCATTCGGTTGTCCTTAGCAAAGTTCATTGTGCATCTCTGTCATCAGCAAGTTCTTTCCGGAACATGAGCTATATATATTTATATAAATTAAAATATATATACGTATGCCTTTCTTGGTTTAGTGCGGCAGTTGGTGCAAATTTCAGTTCTTTGAAGGTCGTTTGTGATATTCTTCAACAATTTGGACCAGCTTTGGGGAACATCAAGTTCCCTCTTCACCCATAGCCACGGGGGGTGTTGGAGCAGTCCCACTGACAGAAAAATATTTTTTAAAGCTATGACTATACAAACAGGAATCCCAAGCTCTTTGGAAATTTGCCCATGCTTGGAAATAATCATTTAGGGTTCACTGGAAGGTGTTCTCTCTTGGTCTTTCACACAGAGGTGTGTTGGAATAGATCTGAAGCTATTATCTCGACGTGGAACCTTCATCGTGTGGAATTTTTACTAAGACTGGCAACTAAACACATGTGGGGTGAAACACACAGGAAACAGACATAAAGTTAAATGCTTCTGATGTGTGCCAATAATTTCTCCAGCCTCCTTTGATTTTCTAAATAAAATACAAATCTTTATATCAATAGCGGAGCCAGGGATCACAGCGTGGGGGGGGCGGCAGGAGGCCAGGTGGGCCAGTCCCATAACGATTCACTTGGCAGAAAAATCTCAGTAACAAAGTCATCTACATGTATATATTGTTTTTTATCAGTTTTTTTAATGACCCGTGGCATTCCTAAGACCAAATGAACAAAGTGAAAGAAAAAATCTATTTGCCTCTCAATAGCACATCTCCTCTGATTGATCTAACCATGTACACAAACCCGTCAGACACAATCATTTCATTGTATTGTATCGCTGGCTGTGAACACTGAATGGGTGGCCCTGAATTCCATCTGGGTACATCCACTCTGCCACGGTACATTTATATCATTACTCTTTTAATTGTAATTCAAATCAGTTCCTATAGTTCAGAGGATATTGCAAAAAAAAAAAAAAAAAACGGTATTAAATATTTTGCTGTAGAAATCTAACATATATTACAGACATGGACATGAACAAGATCTGTAGGACTGGATCATTGTCTGAACTGACAAAAGGCACAAAACGGGGGGTTTCGCAAGAAAGGAAAAGGCAGAAGTGTAGAAAAAAGACATAAACACAATGGGTTAAACATTCATTCAAGCCAAGTGGAGTGGCTGCTTGTGCCAGTTCTGCATTCTCCTAATAAAGGAACATTTCACGGGATGATTATTTAACAAACAACATTAGACGACATTGTTCTAAGGTGACATTTACATGTTACATTGTCAATGCCAGCAGCGGTACCAGGCTAGGCCCAGCATTAGCCTACTTATCTCCCCTACGACAATCGGCCAGACGAAGGCTCTCCGGAGGCCAGCTAGGCTGTAATAACCACGTCGTTTACCTCATTTCGCTCCTTGGACCACGCTATCCTCACTTGCGGGGCCTGGCTCATTTACATCACTCACGCGGTGACTTTACTTCCTCTGCCTTTCTGCGGATTTTGGGGTTCTGAATCCAGTATCTTCATTGGGCATTACGTGTTGAAATGGTTTCCATTTAGAACTAAAAGGCAGGCCTATTACAAACCTTAATGTGAATCTTTCTTGCAGCCGTCGGTCTGCAATGTTGCATCATACATACATATTCCCTTTTACGATCACTTATCAGGATGAAATAAGAAAGAAATAGGGTATATCCGGATTGGTAATGATGGCACGAGGAAACAGCATCACAACAAAGGCATTCTAGCAGTCAGGCACCAATTTATTTTAAAAGATGACGGCCAAAGAATTGAGGATTTAAGGCCGGATTTGCCCCACGCTCATCTGATCTAACCCCGAGGCCTTCGCCTTATCGTCGTGGAGACGGGCATTTTTTTTTCTGAGTTTGACATTTATTGGCATTCAATTCTCAAGAGATGCAGCATGGGGCATTGTGCTGATACTGAGAGCTGCTGGCTGACACCAGGTGCTCCACCTTGAGAATTTGCATGGGAGTGATGAGGGCCCATGGTAGTACAGGAGATCCCCTCAGACGTGCATCCAAGCCGCGTAAGTGTCTTCAGACAGCTTCCGAATCGAGCAGGCCTATCTCCCACCTCTCTCTGGTTACCTGTCGTCAAGTCGTCCTCCGACCAGGCAACTCCTGCGCCATGCATCACCCTGCCTCTAAGCTTCACGGAGAACCCCAGAAACCGCTGCCGGTCGTCAGCAGAAGCAATACCTGGTGAACGTTTTTTCTGCATTTTTCTCATTCTGCATGCGGCTTACCTTGCTGAGATTGTTCTCCCGAAACTCTCACTGGTACGTTTTACCTGCCATGGACACTCAGAGATAATTAAGGAGTAGCTAAACCTAAAGCCTAGCCATGGCCCACCAGCTATTTCCCGGTAGTAGGCATGCTTATTAAGGTCCACCTCCTCCTGTCGTTGTCCGCAAAGCAACTGGAGAAACAGACGTATTCTCCTAGTGTTGGGAATTTCAGGTTCAGCAAATACAAATCCAGACCAGAATTTTGTTTCTACCAACTAGCTGAGTATTACAAGTCACAATCATGTAGTACTGTACTGGCTGGTAGAAGCTCCTCATCTGGATTTGCATCTGCTGTACCTTTAATGGCCTACACTAGCCTTTTCTCATCCATAGGACCAGGGCGGTTCCTCCACTGCGTTGTGAATATACCTCCTGGGAAAGAAGTAGGTTGAGTTTTTCGTCCCCACATCATATGGAGGTCTCAGCAAATAGGCTCTCAGCAGGATTAACGATCGAGGCTTTCATATCACAGAAGCGATAACACTGTCACATCACGGCCCACTAACGTGGCTCTTTCGGCTGCAGATGGATCACATTCCTGCTGAGGCGTACCAGCTCGCTTGCTGCAGGAGCCCCCCGACTTCATCTGCGATAGGCACGCCACGCCGACCGCCCCGCAGCCCTGCGGGCTCGCCACTAACGTCCGCGCCTCCCATCGACACGCTGATGCGACACCATGAGATCTTTATGGCTTCAGAGAGACAACCAGGGTACTCATCACTGCCGATAAAATAGTCAGGGAAGAAAAACAAGGGCAACATGTTTAATCAGTGGGGAAAGAGCTGTACGAAAACAATGAATAATTCTAATGTTTGTGTTTGGGTCTGGTTGTTTTCCGATCTTTTGATAGCTAAGGACTCTGTTGTAATTAGGGGCAGTGGGTTGGAGGCCTGCACCTCCGGAATAACCATGCGTTAATGTTTTATTACAATCAGGAAACGCCTGTTAATATCTTCGGCTATCAGGCCTTCATTCGGTCTCTCACCTGTCCTCTCACATTGATTTTGTTTGTGTTGATTTATGATTGATTTATTTTAGTTTCTTTACTGGTGACTGGACCTTTGACTTAATTGAAGTGAAGAAAAAACTCTATTCTTCATATATATATATATATATGAATACCAGCCAGCTCTAAGTGTTTTACAGGACTGTTAAAACGCTGTGTTGTTTCCACGAGATGGTCACGATTTCAAGCGAGTTTTGTAAGAAAGAATCACTGCATGGAACTTATTTCATTCTTTTGCAAGCCTTAAGAAGAAACTGTTGTTGTGTTTTTGGCCCAGTAAAAATAGACCTCTAAGAGTGTATAAGGTGTACGTTCCCTGCCTTAGGGAGTTCACTCTAATTTATCACCAGTGCACTAATTACAGCAATGAATTTTAGTGAATATCACTCGGCAACACTTTTATGAGATTTATTTAAAGCAGGTAAATGTTAGTAGAGGTTTTTCTACTAAGTGCAGGCCATTCACTCCATATATCTAAGGGATGGTAAAATTTTATGTAGCGCTGACATCAATAAATCCAAGGGCTTTACCTTTTCTGGGAAGCTTATTCAAAATCCCTGTGCAATTTTCACATAAAAAAAAATTTAAATAAATGACAAAACGTGCCCCCCGTTGGTCAGGAACCTTGTTTTCCGGTCACTGTATATCAGTAAAGCAATCATCACCTCAGATCATTCTCTTTTACCCAACGTTATACAGCTGGATTAGGTCCCTCTGAAGTAATGTTTGCTTTGGATTAAAAAGATCTGGTGCTTTTTATATGTCCTCTTGAGACAACTTTTCAAAATCATGTTTATTTTTCCCCGACGACTCAGTTTAAGCACTTTGAAGTGGTATCAGAGTTATAACCTTAACTAGATTTCCGTAACACGTCACTTGACGGGGCACGAATAATATAGTATTATACCATTACTTATGTATTAATTAACCACAAAGTCATTAAATTACAAACTGATCTCATGTTAATTCATCGTTAATGGTGCATCTTTTATCCCAAGCAGATTCTATATCTGTTACTATATCTGTTTGTTCTGTAAACCTTTGTGAATTACTGAAGGAACTATTGAAGGAAGAACTTACGAACAACACAAGTGGAAAGCTGATCTTACATTTGGTCGTCATTAACGAATCGTGACACGAGATCTTTTATCTCAAGTAGCAAATTTGTACTTCAGTCGTAACGGAGTTATTACTAAATTTTTGTGCCCAATAAAGTATTATATATATTTCTGTACTATAGGCCTTCCGTGAACGTACTATGGGCAAATTTAGAAAAGTGCTAAATATGTTTGATCATAAATTGCTTCCGCCATGTAGTCCAGCAAGGACCGGAACAGAAATGCAGCAAATGGCATGGATGCATAAACACGATTAGCAGTTGCAGTGGCATGAGTCAACATGCAACAAAAATGAGTAAAAGCTATAAGGGGAAAGAGGAACAAATGAAAGCTCAACCTTACTGAAAGTGAAACCAGTTAGTGGGATACGGCCTGTCGCCTGTTCAGCAATAACCTTTGATAAAGTCCCGACAGTTCCTTCATCATAATCCTTTGGAATTATTGAATTCCCAGGTGAATTCCCTCTGAGACGGGCATTCCTCCAAGATAATTTCTCCAAGGAGAACACGTTTGTTCTTTCTGTGATGAAGCGAATCACTGTTCGAAGCAATCGCTGGTCGTGTAGTGTTTCTGCAACAGCCCGTGAAGAGCAGCAAGCAGTAGAGTGGTTACGGAGTGAGACTGAATGGTCCCAGGTTTGATTCCCTGAGGAACCCTGCCTTTCGATTGCTCCAAGAATCGAATAAATATCCAACTATGAATATATAGCCAATCTTTGCATGCTATACATGCAAGATGATTTGGATAAAAATATCTGGAAAGTATGTAAATAAAAATTATAATGACTATGAAACTTAAAATACTCTGTTTCATGTACATCCTTGGGCAATCCTGACCCCGCAGTCGATAAAGATCTGATTGCTTGACTCTTTGAAGGTATTTGGATTTGAGGGCAAACTCAGAAACCCTGACGAGTCAGACAGCGTATCGCTTCTGTCCAATGAAAAACACATATCTTGGAAAATATATTATTTCCGGATTGCGAAAATACACATTTTCTATAACTTTAAACTAAACCGACCACATAAGTGTGACGTACAGCGTCGTCCATGCTGTTCCAGCCCCTTCTGTGCCACGCCCCCCTCGTTACCTCTTGTGATTCCCGATTGTTTCCACCCGTGTGGCGCCGCCGCACGCCGGTCCCGTGATTCGTCTTGTTTGTATTTAAGTCTGCGCCAGCGTCTGTTCCGGCAGACGCGGCATAAAAGTGTACATGTCCGTGTTGTGGATTAAAACCCCGGTCTGTGTCATCCGCTTGCCTGGTCGTTCCTATGTCCGCCCTGCACGCTCTCCCGGACCGTCACAATAAGACACCACTAGCACCACAAACAGAAACCTGTCAACGGTTTAATGATGTTAATGGACAATGTGGATTGTGGTCAGCAATACGTCAGTATCAACAACATACAAACTAATCTCGGTTCATATATGACAGATAGAACCTTGGCGGTCATGTTTTGGATATCACAGTGGGCCATTACACTCGTTTGTCCAGCGATTCCATTTCTTTTCCCAGTATAGATCACGGGTATGCAGCCCTTATCCTGGAGTGCCAGAATCCAACAGGTTTTCCATCCTACCTGGTCTCTGATGAACCATAGCTGATCTCAGGCAGACAGAAACTCATCAGGTAGGATAGAAAACCTGCTAGATACCGACACTTCAGGATCAGGGTTGCATATTTTATATATATATATATATATATATATATATACACACACACACACACACACACACACACACAGGGTCTCCCATAAGTTTCCATACATAGGAGAAATGCACGTTTTTAGACAAAAAAAAAACATTTTTATTTATATAATATGCTTTACATGGCTGCCATTTTGTTGGAACAAACTGGAGGGTGAATCAGGAACTGAAGACTTCCATATCAAAGCATGCATTTAGGAGACTTCTGCAGTGGATGTTGCAATGATGTACCAGAACATTCTGTACCCTAGTCAGCAAAAAAAAAAAAAAAAAGAAAAAAAATCTTCCTCCAAAGATCTTGCATTCTGTTCACTTCTTTTAGGTCAGTGGTGGCCGATGACACGAAATATAATCCATTAGCCAAGGAAACATAGCAGAAGGCAAGAGCCTTGTTTATGGAACATGGGTACGTCGCTCTGTTATATAGGCGTTCTCCATCCTTTCCAGACACATACACCATCACAAATGTCCTTACTATTCATTTTTTAAAATATATTTGCAAACCTACAGCTTCATGATATCACATTTCTTCAAGAACAAAGAGAAGACTCTTGCCAGGGTGTTCCCAAAGCACACATTTTATGGCAAAGTTTATTATGTCTGGCTTCCAGATAATCTCTGGCCCGTACTTTCTGCTCGATTAGCAAAGGTAAATAACTCTGACATCATAAACAGCATTAAAACTCTTGTGTTAAAAATAACTGAACTGCTGCTTGGTTTCTTTTTTTTTTTTTGGGGGGAGGGGGGGGTGTTGAATAATAACCCCCGTCAGTTCATTCTGTGCAGCCCCTGAAGTCCACAATCACACATCCATTCTTCCATGACACTTTCCACGGTCTTTGCCCCCTACTTTACTCCTCCAATTAATTTTTTTTTTTGTTTCTTTCTTTTTCGGTCCCGCAGAGCTCGGGGGGGCGGGAATCCCAAGCCTCCCCCCTCCCTAAGCCAAGGACCCCCCCTTCACGGTCACTCGGAGAACCACACCTCTGACATGTTCTTCAGTCAAATTGGGGGGAAAAAATAACGGCTACAGCTGAGTTAATCTATGAACGGCGCGGCACTAAAACGTTTTCCTCACCACTGAGACGTCTCTCTCAGCACTCCCTGACCAAATTTATTAATTTATGTCACATTTCTGGAAACATAAACCATAAAACACATAATGCAAAAAAAAAAAAAACAAAACTGCTGCTTGCATTGCACAGAGAAATGAAAACGGCTTCATTTATATTGTGGATCACATCCCAGGAGGCCTGCCTCTAAAAAATGTTTAGCTGACAGTAAGAGCGAAATATGCCTGCTACTATCATTCTGGGCCGGAGACAGTCGGTCGAACGACCCCAGATTGACCAGTATGGCTGGATATTATATACGGTCTCTATGGTTTTATTAAAAGTCCGCTCTAGTCAGAAAGAAGAAAGACAACAAGCAGATTAATCAACCAACTGTTGCCCTACAAAAATGTGGAAATTATGCATTCATTGGCAGGAGTGATACAATACAAGCCCACGACACAAAAACAGACACTGGAATTTATGCAAAAAAAGATGTTGCTTGAGACACTGGCACACAAATGTGGTTAGTTTTTTTTTTTCCTTTCCTTTAGTGAGCGCAATCTCCAAAGTTTATAGGCTTTCCACAAAAATGGCTATTTGTCTTTCCCGGGGTTAATTATACCGGTGAGAATCTATTGCATGATGACATGGGAATACTGCAGATTTCTACCCTATTTTCAGCTCCACGCGTGTGGCTATAGGCCCATCCGTCATGCCTCATCCTGACCTTTATCTCCACCACCCAAAAGATGAGGGATCAGGCCCAAGATGGGAGGCCAGTAAGATGCCTGAATAAAAACATATTATATACTGCATGGTCAAGCAGATGACGGCACCACAAAGAAGAATACCAAGCTTAAGGGGGTGGGGGGCTGGAGTTGAACAGGCCCTCTGCGTGTTTTCACAGCCCCCCCCCCCAATGCAGAGACCACAGTTCACCCAGACACAGGCGGCAGGTGGACGACCCATTCTGGGGGCCTTGCAGGGAGGAAGTGACCTCAGAGCCGGCAAAGGACCATTGGACGGCAACACATGAGCCCCACTATATAGACTGACAGCTGCTTGTGTCATAACAATGCACTCCATCAAAGGCAATGACATAATCACTAGGATATATCAATACCAAAACTACAATACTATTAAAAATTACATCACAAATATATAAATACCGACTGGTATAAATTTATTGATGAGAGATGACAGCTTAAAGATGGGTGGCAGGCGAAAAATGACAGGAACAGTAGGGCAAATCGGCATGACGAAAGAGTATGTCCGTTAAATCAGTCAAATTGTTTTGCAACAAAATGCATCTAGATACTCTTTCTAGGGTGTCTGTTGTGTTACGCTGCCCACTTCCAGGGCTGAAACTCTGTACCGCCGGTGGATCGTATATTATATACAATCACATAGGCCCACAGTCAGTGGCCCCTTTATCATCAGAATCAGAAAACCTTTATGCGCCATGTGTAAATAGTAGAAATAGTACAAGAAACACGTGTCTGGGATAAAAAGAACTGATTAAAAAGAATAATAATAATAACCAAGCTACGTCCATCCATCCACCCATTTTCCAACCCGCTCACTGGGTCGCGGGGGGTCCGGAACCTATCCCGGAAGCAACGGGCACGAGGCAGGGAACAACCCTGGACGGGGGGCCAGCCCATCTCAGGGCACACTCACACACCAGTCACTCACACATGCACACCTACGGGCAATTTAGGAGGCTCCAATCAGCCCCAGCATTTTGGGCTGTGCAAAGAAGCTTATACAGTCAATAAGAGAGACTTCATTGTTGTCATTGTATCAGAAATGCAACAAAATTTGTTTGGTAGCTCACGGCCCAGCAAAGAGGTATACATTAATGTACCACATTAATATAGAATACAGTCTCATAGACATGGTATAAATATAAATTATACCTAAGATAACTTTTAGTAAAATACAATATATGAAATAAAAAGTATATAAGAGTATATAAAAGGTGACTATATATGTACAAATGTTACCGCAGACATAACCAGTGAATGTTTTTTCCTGGCCATCACACATGTTGCCTGGAAGAATGTTTGGTCATGTGGTTTTGGGCTGAATGTCAGGGATTACTCCCACCCAGAACTCCAGATGCCACCGGGTTGAGGGGGGGGGGGGGGGGTGGTGGTGCGGGAATGGGGGGTGCAAGAATATTACCCCGGAATAAAACGGCAATGCCGAAAACGGATGGCCGGGTGGAAACCATT
>JABFEA020000085.1:11118286-11136148 GCA_019775915.2 Cyphomyrus plagiostoma
TTGAATGGTAAAATGGCCCTCCTATGAAATATCAGTCACAGCAATGGCCCCCAGCCAATTTGAGTTTGAGACCCCTGATATGGACGCTTAAATTCTCAAATCTGCAGTACATTTGTCAAACAACAAGACCTTTTTGCGAAAAGGTTTATTTTTTTATATATATATTTCCGGTACATTTTCCTTAAAAGCTGGAACAGACAAAAGTAATTGCCAGATATTATGGCCATTTCTTCCAAAGATTTGTATTTATTTACAGCCCCAGCTGGAATAACCTATGTTCCTACAGGTCCAGTCAAAAAAGAAGAAAAACTAAAACAAGTTGTGCTCCAAAACACTGCATGTCAGCCCAAAACCTGCCATTCATCTCTGCTGGAATCTCTGCACCTTCACTGGATTTTTTTTTTGACCTGTCATAATGAGCCTTCAGTATTAATGTGCCCTTCAGAGAAAACTACCATCTGTTTGACACAAGGCATTAATTACTTTGACAGAGCTTTGTTTGAGATGCATGATCTAATGGAAGCGGCCGATTCGGCGACTGGGGCGTATACCTAAGGGCTCCCGAATAAGCCCACGTACCACAGCGTTCGGCGAACCTCAAAATGCCGGCCAGTCCGCCAAGGCTTTCCCAAAGGCCCTGGACTGATTCACATAGACATAGTTCTAGGATCGAATGTGAAACCTATCAATCGTAGCACATTGCATAGGTGATGAAGGAGCATCTTACTAAGAGCGATTTGCCAGACAAGCTTTACCCAATGTCTAAGCCTGTCCCACACTCATTAATCAACACCACACTTTGCGGAGACTTTGACAGAGTTTAAGTCCTTATGGAGCCCTGTCGAGTTACCCTTGAGCACATTACCTTAAATTGTTTCTATAAACTGCTTTATAAACTAGTTTAAACTGTGGGTTATAATCCACTTTGGGTTGAAGTACGTGTTGAGTGACTAATTAATGTAGGCTTATATATCTCCACGCACCATCCTGGGGAACTGGTCAGAATAGAGGGGCCGAGACCCCCGAGGGCCAGGGGCCGAGACCCCCGAGCGCCAGGGGCTTAGCTCTCCACATACTGAAGGTGCCTCGCTCTCCAGGAGCCTGAGAAAGGAAGGCGGTCTGGTCACAGGCCGGCCTTTGTCCGTGTGGCACTAATGGATTAACGCTTTCTCACCCCTGTTGGCATCTGCGGCCTCTTTTTAGACACAGATCGGCACCACAAAGCAGCCTCTTCATGACCCGCAGCTGCAGACCGCGACAGAGCAGCTGTCGGCCACAGAGGAACTGGCGCTAATCTCGGTCGCCTACTGTCTGGCGGACGTCGGGAGAGAGAGGCGGCGGTGGGCCGGCGGTACTGCGCTGCCTTCGGCTTGGGTTTACTCCCCTTCCGGTCCGCGTGGGTCGGGGCATTGCGGTAACACATATCTGTCTGTCCAACTTCCCATCACTGATTTTTAGAATCTATAAAACTCGGAACCGAGAGTTCTGCCGATGGTCGGACAGCCGTGTCAGAGTCCGTTCCCGTTCCCAGTCTTTCCAGCTCTTCCTACAGGGTGTCATGGAGAAAGCAGCCGGATGTGTGAAGATCTGGACCGTTTCCCATGTTTAGCTTATAATCCAGTTCTTAGTAAGGCGTAGGGGGATGTGTGTGATGCAGACGTTCATTACGATGACATGTTGCAAAATGATAATCAACCGGTCTTTCATGTTGAGACAGTCAACACGAGTGAGGATGTTCATTTCCACACCACAAGTAGCTGATTTTTAATTTCCAGGAACCTTAAAGAATGAAGGTGCTATTTTCTGCGCTGGTGGTGATATCACACTGTGTACTGCCACATTTGTAAACTCAAAGGTCCTGCCGGAATGAATTCCAGAGCTAGCGACACGAACATAAGTCTTTGAAGGGCTAACATTAATACCCTGTGGAAAGAAGAAAAAATCTACTGGAAAATCGACCGGAAAACATACTGCACTATGTTAAATAAGATCTGCTTGAAATAAATTGCGAATGGACACATGTGCAGGGCTTGGTCTGGCTCCAAACTTGCCAGGAATAGCGTCCAGCAGTGCCTAAAGAATTTCTCTTTATTACAACTGTCTGTTGGTAGGCTTACTCAAACATTTCATCTTCAGGCTCCAAGGAGGAGAGCCCAAAGTACTGAACTTTGATGGAATTACCATGCATATGGGTGCTTCAGTGGCATGAAATCCCACTACAGACACCACAAAGGAACCTCTGTCTCCCTGCATTCCTGAAATTTGCACATGTGATAGTAGGACACCACCCTTGGCCCATACAATGTTACATAAATTAGGACTTTGAAATGTCCAAAAACAAGAACTATATGTGCATGGTCATTCAAAACAAGATAATCATTTCACATCTATCTTCACATCTATTTTTAGTTATGTACGTCTTCCATAACCAAAAAGTCAACAAAGGGCTATGGTGAGCTTGCAGAGTATCCTGGGAAACACAGGCATAAGGTATTGGACACCCAGGACAGGATATCAGTCCATTGCAGTACACCTATATCCATGTTTTTGATCTACGTGGAAAAACCAGAGCGACTGAAGTGAACTATACACATACTAATGGGGGCAAAGTGCAAACTCCAGATCTTGAAGATGTGAGGCCACAGCGCTACACATCACTTCACATTTTCTGATTAATATATGAGTCCAGCAAGTCAAACTACTGTACAGCTGACATAAGCAGCCAATGATTTTAAAAACCGAACTGTCAACTACCAAAACTCCAACATGAAATCAATATCACAGCTGACGAAACCTTAAACACTGTTCATGTGGTTAGACACAATTTGCAAATCGGAATCTTCCACTCAGCAAAACTCGAAACACATTCTCGTCGACGAACACATTTAGCAGTGCGGTGCCCTTGGACCCAGAATGGCCCACACGGACTCCAAAAGTCGCATACAACTAGCACCCCATTTTCATCATTAACACGCTACCACTGAAAACTGACCGCACACATGTCCAATCTGTGATGTGACCTAATTCAACAAAGAAGATACAAGCCAAGTTAAATGCAAGTGGCATAAGGAATTAAGCAATGGAGTGCTACAACTGAAGAGGAAGAGAAGTGTGTGTCAGAGGCGGTGGACAAGGAGGAAGACCAAGGAGAAGAGCTATATTTTCAGAGGAAACTGGAGTAACTACCATAGATTATGTTCAGGTTCATGCCATGTCTGTGAGGGAAGCAGGACAACATGTACAGCCGGATTTATGCAGGTTGTCAGTGGCCTTTATGGTCAGAACCTTCAGAGAAGAGAACCGGTAAAATGTATTTCTGTCTTGGAAAGTTACAGGATGATTTTAGTCCTGGTAAATCACTCCAACAATCACTGGAAAGGGGACGGGGAAAAATAATTTCCTTACAATACTATAACTGCTTTTGTACAGTAAAGAACAGGTACAAACACAGTAAGTATATTTACTTCTAACAAAATTATATTTTTGTAGAACTGATAGACGGTCACACGAGAGTGGAAGAACACCTATGTCCTCGCGACAACAGGAGACACTTATTGTTGAGACGCCCCCGTTAAAATAATGCAATTTGACTGCATTAAACACAAGACCGGATTATTGAAGACAAAGTGCATTCTGAAGAAATAAGCAGTGAGAGTCTGTCAACAATTGGCCGTGTCTTGCAACGCAATCAGATAAGGATTAAACGAGTTTATAGGGAAACTCTGAGAGAGACAAAGAGCAATAATGTCAATATGTGTGAGTCAAGTAAGCAAACGTCTAGAATGAACTCAGCACTAGCATGTACACTGTACTGTATGTGACACATCAGATGCATACAGAGACATGAGGTACTTGTCATCTGAAGTACTGAATGTAGCCTTTTTCACTGTGTGTAGAGAATTTTTGAACTTGACTCGTGGATGAAGCTGGATTCAATCTGGAAAAAAGGAGAAGGAGAGGCTGCGACATAATGGCCCGATGTGCCATCATAGAAGTGCCTGGCCAGCATGGTGGAAATGTGACCATATGCACTCCCATCAGCAGCTATGGAGATGTCCACCTCTATGTTACTGCTGGGCCATACAACACTGACCTTCTACTAACAGCCCTGGACGGTCTGTGGGACGCTTCGCTCGGACATGAGCAGAGAGGGGTCACGAGGAGGTAGAGCATCCCATTGACGTCATCGTTTAGGACAACATGAGCGTTCACCGTGTTATTGGTGGAATAATAAGTAGTATTTGATGAATGTTTGCCTTCCACCATACTGTCCCTTTGAAAACCTATTGAGGAATTTTGCTTGGCATGGTGATGGACGGCACATGAACAAACCCTCCCACCCACCCTACAGGAAAATCTAATCCAAGAAATGGCTGCAGCGTGTGATGATGTAGGAGTGGAATCTTGCCAAGGCTGTGGTTTGGCATGCCAAAGAACTCATTCCATGTTGCCTTGCAAGGGAGAACATGGCAGATGATGTAGATGCAGATCCACCACAGAGGCATGATGCCGTGGCAGAATGAATGACTGATTTTGCTGTAAAAATTTGTGAAACCATATAATGCAATTTTTTTCTTGCTGCAGTTTTTTTTTTGTTTGTTTAAATGTAAATAAGCTTTCGTAAGTACAGGAACGTTCGAATATCCTGAATAAAGATTATTTTCCTTTTGTCCTAGTACCTGACCTGCATGTGTACCAACGACGTAGCTTGATCGCTGCGAAAATTAAAAACGACTGAGGAAAAAAATGCACGGCCAACTTATCTAACTGGGCACTGTCTTCTACTTAAATTTGTACACAGACAGAACTTCTTCTGCCACCTTGACATTCCGAGTCTCTGCCTGCAGCTCCGGTGTCCTGGTGCGATGGCGTGGTGTCCATCGGTTAGACACATCGGTTAGGAATTTTGCACAATGTAGTATGTCCTCTGGGTACCGGCTTCCTACTGTCTCGTTCGTACTGAGGATCTGAGCATACTGCTCAATTCATATACAGTGCTACCTCGGAACTGGAACTTAATCCGTTCAGAACTTGGGTTCGAATCCTAAAAAGCTTGAGTTCTGATCGAATTTTCCCCATAAGAAATAATGGAAAACCAAAAAAATATACCTAAATATGTATTTTTTTAAGCATTTAAACACAAAATGAATGGATAAAACAAGAACAGCATATACTGTACTAAATACATCTAAGCACATTTATCAAAACAGTAATTTCTAAAGTAAGAAAAATGTATTCAAACAATGTGTAAAGTAAAAAAAAAATAAGTGTCCTGCCCCAGTCATCTGCTCCTTCCGTGTGCCATGCCCCCTCGTTAACTCCGTGTGGGATCCCCATGTGATCAGCTGTTTCTGGTTGTTGTCATTAGTCCTCTGTATTAAGTCCGCGTTTAAGTTTGTTTCCCCAGTCCAGTCATTGTATTTTCCTGCCTTACCTGTAATTAAACCCCGATACCCTGACGTCTGCACCTGTCTCCGTTCCGTCCCCGCGCCACACGACAATATTATTATAAATAAACGTATTAATGGTTTATTATTAATGATATTAAAATAATTAATAAGAAATCCTTATTTTTATTATATAATAATAATTACTGTTGCTGTCTATCATAGTCTAAATATATTTTTACTGTCTAAATATATGTATTCAGCTAGTGTAAACATGCACCATGCTGTCACAGCGAATGCGAGACTGAAGCGTTACCCTTTGTTTCCGCTGAGAGATGTAGCGCGTGACTCATTTCCCTGCGCGTGCAAGTTACTTTAGGTCAGCGTTCATGGTTTGACTCATGAGATCAAGTTTTAGGTCTTTTTTTTCCAAACTGGTAGATTCGACTTGAAGTTCGAACGAGTTTGGGAACTGAGGCACCACTGTACTACATTTCAAACAACTATGCGATTTCGAAGGCATCCTCTGTTTGGCATCGCAGTGAATAGAATGAGGCGACTCTCATAGTAGATAGAGAGCTCACCGGTAAAAAAAGAAGAAAAGCAGAAGATGTCGACATGCAGATTTTGCTGTAGGCCACGGGTCTGGGACAGAGGCGACCTTACAGATCAAGTCACCTTCCAGAGTGCTTGGTGCTAACCCTTACAATGACTTAAGGGTACCTCTACCAGTCCAGATTGAAGGCATGCCAGAGATCCTGCAGAGACGGCCTACAGCAACATGTACGCTGATGGAGACGACATACTATGCTAATGAGATCCCCATGCCCATTTAACTCTTTTGAGCTCATGACGACAAACCTCTAATCACTGTGCTTTGGATCGCATTTCATGACTGCTGTGTCTAGTCAAATGTGAACATGCCTATTACAAGCCGATCCATGGTGGGCAGCCAACGGCACTCAAAAGCAAATGTTTTTTTTTTTTTCGGTCCAGCTATCCAATTTTCCCCTGCAAATGATCAGCCGCTTTCCGACTCACAAATGCTGTGATGAAGGACCATCCAATTGTAAATTAGAGAATTCTTCTGCATCAGAAGTCTGGATACGCATGTGGTGCTCAACCAGCTCCCTGAGCAATTGCCTCTTGGCCATTTCTACTCCAGAACATCCAGCGCTGCACTGCCTTAGATAAAGAAATATTTATCAGAAGAATAGTGTTGGACGTAATCACCTAAACCTCTAGAGCAAGACTCATTAACAAGCGTGAGTTCTAACCTCAGCAAACGTCACGGTTCTTTTCCCCATTCCGAGAAACGCTGGTACTCGCACATGAACCTTAGCGTGCTGCGTGCTCAGGGTAGCCCCACGTTGCAGGTTGTGGTCCGCGGCATGCCGGCCACCCTCCTCTGTCCTGCGCGCCCCACTATCTGTCATCCGCCGCACCCTCGGCAGCATCGGACGAGACTTTGGAAAGTAATAAAACAAAAACAACACTTCAGCGACAGAGGACAATATGCACGGAGAACACAGCGGAGAAGGAAAACACAGGACTGCAGCCAAAACAAACCATCGCAAAACGGGCTCCTTGGGGACTTCATGGTAATTATGCTGAGCAGCCCAGCTGTTCATGGGAACAAGCGTTCTGATTGGCTTTCAGTAGAATCTTTGCTGGTGGCACAGTGAATGTCCGCACCCCTGCGTCAACGTGAAGCTCTTACTTCCATGTAGAGGTCCAGTTCAATGCATGCCTTCAACTCACTTGGTGCACCTCCTATATTAAGTCAGATCTAACAGTGTAGTTCAGTTTCCCACCCCAGTCCTCGGGGGAACCTCAGACAGTTCACGTTTTTGCTCCCTCCCAGCTCCCAGCCAATCAGGAACAGCAAATACCTGATACAGGTGCAAGCAAAAAACGTGCACTGTCCGAGGTTCCCCAAGGACTAGGTTGGGAAACACTGGTGTAGTTCATGGTAACATCATTCTTAGGTTGTCACCTGCCATATTTCTGCCGGGGGCTGTTGTACGTCTCCTTTTTGCACTCCTCAATCTCCTCTTGAAGCTCCAGTCACCTAGAAAGTAAATTTTTCCCGTTCCCAGGACAGAAAATTGAAAGATTTTATCGTATGGTAAACACTCTTTATTCTGGTTTGCATTGTTACGGCCGAGTTTAATCTCCGGCAGAAGTTTTCGACGGGGCCACGTTTCAGGAGGACCCCACTAAGAACTGCAGGGGACAGATAATCAGCACCGGGTGTGAGGAATCTTTGCCTCACAAAGACGTTACGATTTACGGCGTGAGCCGGGAGATGCACAAGCACATGCAAAGAGCCACATGCCTCGGGGCGAAGAAAACACAGGCAACAACAAACCTGATCTCACGCTTCAAACACCAACTACAGAGATTAGCCTCTTGTATCACCCATCATTTATATTTGGTACAATCTATAACAATTCTGAAGCCGTTAATCACCTACAACTGAGAACCGTGCATCGGAGGATTCTAAAGATGTTTATCAGTTGTATATCATTTTTTTGTGGCTAATACCTCATAGTATCAAATGTAGCACAGGAGGATGTACACTCTGTACGTTTTAGGCCGCATGACATAAATACCCAACATATTTTCCACAGACTCCTCTTTTCCAACAGCAGTGGATACATTCCCCAGATATTTTGACTGGAACTGAAGATATTCAAACCCTGCCTGAATACAATACGAAACACATTTTCAGGAACCAGCAGCAGACCACATCTATGTGAGGTCTGAAAGCTGTACGGCATCTTTCATTTCGTAATAAGTGCACGTGCTGCAATTCCTCAGCTAAGTGTAGAAATAAAATATCGGACTGACCGGTAATTGGATGCGAACAGAAAAGTGCGATAATTGAGCAATAGATAAGTGTCAGATCCTTTTACGATAGTTCACAGATGTCCTGATTTAGAACTCTCTGTGTCGCCACATGTCAATAACCCCTAATTTATGTCAATATTTTATATTGTCATAGATTAGAACTCCCTCTCGATGTTGGGGGAAAAAAAACAGAAATATTACCTGTCAGATATTAATTTACTTCACGCCTTTAGAAACGTCAATTTAGCCTCCGGTTCACTGTGCTTTGAAAGAATAGGAAAAACAACACAGGAAACTGCAGAACAGTTAACACATGAGGATTAACACATGAAGGTGTGTAGGAACAAGAATCACACGTTTCCAGGAGAACCTTACAGAAAGGCTGATAAGGACCTATCCCAACCCCCTCTTACACCTTACCGAACTCCAACAGAGAGAAAATGGCGTCTTTAATCAGCTCTTGGTTTTGCCAAATAAAATGTGTCTAAGCATTTTTTTTTTTCCCTAACGGGAAAAGATTTTTTCTTCTAACAAATATTTTGCAGCATATGGATCTGATCAACTGACAGACTTCTTGCTGGCTTAGTAAATAAAAGTTTTATATGGAAAAGAGGCTGGAGAATGGAGATCGCGATTCCTCTGCTTTCGACACCCAGAAATCCATCTTTGCGCTTGGATTAAGCACCGGATACAGGGAACTTTGAGGATTGCAGCGTCGTCCATGGCTCAGGGTTATACGCAGCGGGCAAAACCTGTCTTTATGGATTAAAGTTACTCCTCAGTAGCCTAACTTTCAAACCGCTGCATAATCTATTGAATTTAAAAAGGTGATTCATGTGGCTTTATGTAACTTGTAAGTGTCCATAAATTTCCACTAATTTGAGATTTCTGGGTTAAGTATGTCATTAAGTCAGTTCCAGTTCCTTACAGGTAGTGAAAAATCTTTCAAAAGGCTCGCAGTCATATGTTTATGGCTGCTAATGTGTATTTCCCTGCTCAGTTCTGTGAGGCGTCCGATATCCGGCACTCAAGAAAAGGCCAGATGTTCCACGGCGCAGAGGCAGATAAGGGTCTTTTCCCATCTGCCTCCTGATTTACTGCTCTGACAGCCTCGAGTTCCTCCTTCGGAATTCCCAGAGCCAGCAGAGGAGGCGCCGGTGGGCCCAAAGAGAACAGGTGGCATGGCCGATCAGGGACGGCCCGCATGCACGGACCAGCCTCCTCTACGCTCTACTTCTAGTATGAGCCAAATTTTTAACTCACGGAAAAAGACCATCTAGATTACCCCCAAAAAATAGAGGCTGTGGGTCACACCGAATGACCCCGAGCCGAGCCAAGCAGAGAGGAAGAGGAGAGATGTACATTTTCCCCTTATTGCAGCTTGACACCGTGCCCCGGTGAGGTCAGGGAGGGAACGCCAAGCCGGCAGCAAAGCCGATTTACGATGAGTAATGAAAGGGTCACCGGTGGTTCCTCTTTTCCATCAGATGCGACTGCAAGTCAGAACGAGCCTTGAGGAAGAAGCAGGACGACATCAAATAAAGGATTAATGTGGCTCCGCTGGATATACTTTGATGTCAAGGTAATGAAGTCCCCTGTAATTTGTTTGTTACCACTTTATTACAGTCCTAAAGGTCAACATTATTGGGAGCGTTTTATGATCTGCTGGATAATCCATTTAAAATCCCCGGTTAATAGCTAGATACGGGCCTAAGCTGGGAGAGCGAGAGGCTCAAAGGCACAAGGCCTCGCCGGACTCCGAAAGTCAACTTAGCGAAAGTCAGGACAAAGTTCCTCTTTCACCTCGAGAGGTCGCGACCCCGTGCCCCCCCTCCCCTCAGCACCCGAGGTCGTGGCAGGGCTGCCCTAACACAGTTAGGTATTCAGGGACTGATATGCTCAAAGAGGACCTTCCCAGTCCGCTGGTAATAATGGCCGGGAGAATACAACGAGAACCGAGGCCTTGAGTCCATCTGGGCTTAAGACGTTCTCCTTGTCCAGAAGGTTCCCTCACCCAGCATGAGCCAACATTTCAGGCTTTTCTCGGTCAGACTTTCATTATTGTGCAACGATGTTGAAGCTTGAAGTTTGTTCAGTTTTTTTTTTTTTTTTTTTTTTTTTAATTCCTTCGGCAACATTGTTGAAAAACGAGGGAGAGGAAATTCATTTTAAAACTTAACACACATTAGTGACTCCCGTGGCAGGAGTTATAGACAATGAATTCACCAGTGTCACACCGCCGCTTGTTCAGAGAGTGTTACAAGGCAGCTGCGGTAACCGCGGTGATCCGTGATGAAAGCTCCATCGTGCTGACATCATTCACAATGAAAGAAGAGCAAAATGAGGTCAGCCAGTGAAAGGGTTGTGTAAGGCCGCCGGGGCTTTGGTCAATGCACAAGACTGCAATAATGTAGAAACAGAACTGCAATCTTAGAAGAGCAACAAAGTGTCAGAAAGGGCAAGATGGGGGTCTTTTCCCTCAGATATAATCTAAAACACTGGCAATTTAATGTGCCTCATTGAAAATAAGGTAGTGGATTGAGGCATTGGTTAGGATGCTGGTTTGAAGTCTTTCCTCAGGGGTATAGCAATGGATTGAGGGCTTTCCTGAACAGCATATGACAGGGTGACGTTTTCATGTCCTTCATTGGAGGTTTTGTTTTTTCTATGTGCCTGAAATGTGATATATATGCTGACATTTACTATATATTCAAAAACTACCTTGTGAGTGACAGGACCCGAGTTGACAAACACAATTTTTTATATATATATATATATATATCTCTGACAAGGACATGGCTGATGGTGTTACAGAGAAGCTAAAAGTTTAGCAAACCTACTGCAGCCCATCTGCTCCGAGGCTGATAAGAAATTATAAGAATTAAAATATCGACATCCCACCCCGTGGTCATGAGAGATGTGCCTTGAGCGATGTGAGCTTTTTATCAGAGCGAATAGATGATGGTTATTTCTCTTATTTGCTGCCTCTGCACTTTTTTGACAGGAGACGTCATCTAATTTGTCATTGGGGGTCACAGTCTGCTCCAGACGTGATAAATGCAGAGATCGAGCCCTTCGTCCTCTTTGCAGCCGCGCTAGCTAATTCTCCGATCATCACGTTAGCTGAAGATGAGCAGCGGAAAGGTGCGATACGCGGATGTCACAGCAGAGACCACGAAAGCGTTAACAGGGACCACGAATGATACGTGCTTCTTTCAGACTGAGTAGGACCAAAACAAGCTTTACTTTTTCAATAAAGCGTTTGTTTGTTTTCAATGGACAGCTCCTTTTACCGGTTTGAGAAGCTTTTATAAAATAGTATTACATACGTAATTTAAGTATACACTGCATTGTCGAAAGTATTGGGACACCTGCCTTTACACACACACGAACTTAAATAACATCCCATTCTTAATATATAGGCTTTAATATGGAGTTGGCCCTCCCTTTGCAGCTATAACAGCTTCAACTCTTCTGGGAAGGCTGTCCTCGAGGTTTAGGAGAGTGTTTATGGGAATTTTTGATTCGTCACTGCAGAGAACACGTCTCCACTGCTCTACAGTCCAGTGGCAGTGTGCTTTACACCACTGCATCCGACGCTTTGCACTGCACTTGGTGATGTAGCTGTTTGGCGATGGAAACAGATTGCATGAAGTTCTCTACTCGCTGTTCTTCAGCTAATCTGAAGGCCGCACGAAGTTTGGAGTTCTGTAGCTATTGACTCTGCAGACAACTGAGATGCTGTTGTTCCCATGTGCTTTGTTATAATGCCACTAACAGTGGACTGCGCAGGTGGAATCCTGTCACGGTGTCATGCTTGAATTCACTGAGCAGCTGTGTGACCCATTCTTTCATAAATGGAGAAGGAGTCTGCATGCCTAGGTGCTTGTTTTTATACACCTCTGGTTATGGAAGTGATTGGAACACCTGAATTCAATAATATGGAGGGGTGTCCCAATACTTTTGGCAATATACCGTAGTGTAGTATTTATGTCACAGAGAGGCTATCCTAGGAACCAGAGGACACAAAGTATGAGAAACTAGAAAAAAACACTGGACTACTGCGGTTTATACACAATGATTAGACATTCATTCACATGCTTGTAGCCTGCAGGGGAAAAGTCTTGCAAAAACACATACCTGCTACCAGTATACATACACATAACTGCTGGCTGCAGTGCTAAACGCTAAGCTACTGAGGTGTCCCACAATGACTGTAGTGCAAGTTTTATCACTGTGTGTGAAAGATGAGCCAGACGCGGTCAGAGAAAAAGCAACCATGCCCCAGGAATACTTGTAAACAAGACAAAAGGGCCTTCCTTTATTTCTAAGTTCGATATGTACAGGAAAGGCAGCCATGTACAGTTTGAAATAGATAATGTAAAAGTCTGATAAACCGATTGCACTGTGCTTGCATCAATCATGTATTTAACACCATAGTAAATATTATAAAAGCAATGACAAACGAGGATAAAAATACAACAATAACACGAAATTCAATACCTTCTTCTCCGAAAAAGGCGTGATGAGGAACAGGGGGGGGCGACAGAAAGAGGATATCCCAGCCGAGTCCAAGGATGCGGTGGGGGGGGGGTGTGAGAATCGGGCCCCAGCAGGGCAGCGATGGACTGATGCGGCCAGGATTCCTCCATCTGGCGGTGTCAGGCACTTAGTGAGGTGACGGTCCAGTGTGCGGCAAACGACAGCAGGTCGGGGGGGGGGGGTTCCAAACGCGACGTTGTCCCGAGGGAGTCAGGCAACCCAACCCAGACTGGTATTTTTGACGCCGAGTCCCCGCAAAGTCCTGGCAAAGTCTTACTTCTTCCTGCTCTACCGACAAGGTCAGCCAGCACCTCGCCGCAGACACCAGAGGACCAGGGTAGGATCGACGGCTCCATTTAGCCCGACGAACCGGATCTGTCAGCTGCCCTGTTTCACCGGTAACAGTCGTGACCGCAACCCGATCGCCGACACTTCACAGACGCTACGTAAGGTGACATGGCGAGGCAGCCTCCTGCTCTGGCTGCGTACAGCGCGGTCAGACCTCGGGGCGTGAGCCACGGTTCGGGCCCCAGCCAAATCCTCCTCCTTAACCAATGACTCCAAGATGAACGGGACACCAACATAACGTCCCCCTCTGACGCCCTCCTCCTCCACTGAGACATTCGGCAGAGGGTCGCAGGGAACAAGGAGAACCATGCAAGATGGCTACTAACCAACCTCATACTGAATAAAACAATGAAAAAAAATAAATAAAACAGTGTGAGACGCAGGGGGAATGGCAGACTGCGGGGACAGACGTGGGTTATCGCAGTCGGGTGGCAGGGGCTGCTCCCTCGCAGGGCTGGAGATACAGAGGAGATCCTGGTACCGCACACGTGACCATGCTGGCCAATCGGGGGTCGGTTAGCCCGGTACTGAATAATGTACTGGGGGGAATAACGTGTAATGTCTGGCAACCCACGACCGGGTGGCTTCCACACATATGGATGACATCCTGTTGTGTGTTTAGATGTGTTCAGGGCCATCTGCCTCCCCATTCGGCGCTCCTGCCCCAGGATCTGCCCCCGTGACCCCTCCCTCAGGAATAGAAGGGGTGGCCTCTCTCTGGCCCCTGCAGCCTGTTGAGCCTGGCGAGCTGGGATGGGGAGGGCGGCACGTCGTGCCTGTAGGGCCCTTTGGGAGGAGAGGCCGAGTCCTCCTGGGGGGTGTAGGATTCGTAGCTCTGCTGGGGGAGAGTCTTGGTCTTGGCCTCCTGCTCACGGCGCCTCTGCTCCTGCCTCAGCAACTCCTGCGCCTCCAGCAGCACGCGGGCGTTGAAACCCCCCCCACCCATCAGCGTGGCCCCGCCCACCCCCGGGAGGCCGTTGCGGGGGCCCTGGTAGCTGGCGTAGCGCGGGTCTGACTTGGCGGCGTGGAAGCCCTCGCCGGGCGGGTACACCTTATCCCACGAGTCCTGGGACACCGTGCTGGGGTTCTTGCGGGGTTGCCTGGGGAGGAGAACGCACATAAAAATAAATACGAAGCACGGACAGGACTGCGAGCATGTGG
This sequence comes from Cyphomyrus plagiostoma, assembly GCA_019775915.2. NCBI lineage: Eukaryota > Metazoa > Chordata > Actinopteri > Osteoglossiformes > Mormyridae > Cyphomyrus > Cyphomyrus plagiostoma. Next base: position 11,132,578 of record JABFEA020000085.1, read on the forward strand.
CACGTCCGGCCAGCGACGGAGCTGGGAGGAGCTCGGTGCTCTGAGCCAACTGGGCTCCAGCGTTTCAGAAGGCTTGGCCAATCGTATACAGGGCCACAGGAAAGCAAGCGGTGAGCAGAGTCAAGTGAAGCGTGTATGTGTGATGTGACACACTGTAACAATCTACAATGTACTGTGATTGATATACAACAAACTACAATGCACTAAGATTGATATACTGTAACAAACTACAATGCATGTGACTGATATACTGTAACAAACTACAATGCACTAAGATTGATATACTGTGTCAAACTACAATGTACTGTGATTGATATAAAACAAACTACAATGCACTAAGATTGATACACTGTAACAAAGTACAATGCATGTGACTGATACACTGTAACAAAGTACAATGCATTTGACTGATATACTGTAACAAACTACAATGCATGTGACTGATACACTGTAACAAACTACAATGCATTTGACTGACATACTGTAACAAACTACAATGCATTTGATCGATATACTGCAACAAACTACAATGCACTGCAATGTAATGTTACATTATATTAAATTACAATAAATTACATCACACTGCACCATGATGTAATAATGTGCTGTATAATGTACTGTAATAAATCACTGTAGCACAATGTACACATCATATAATGTGACTACATGTGGCTATAAGTTTCTATTGTGAATAGCGATGTAACATACTGCTATATAATTTTATGGAATGTACAGGTCCAGTCAAAAGTTTGGATTCACTTACCGACAGGTTTATCTGTACTATTCTCTACGTTGTAGAATAATTATAGATACCAAAACTATAAAATAACATATGAAATTAAGCAAATAAAAGAGTCAGCAGGGTGATCCCACCATTGGGCCCATGAGCAAGGCCCTAACCCCAACTGCCCCAGGGACTGGCTGACCCTGCTGTCTCCTCCATGCCAGTTCCATGAGGCGGCCTCCTGGGATGCTAATCCAGCTGTCCTGGAAGAGGTCCCGCATAAATGCTGAGCTCTCATTGGCCGCTTTTCCACCACTCTCTGGTCAGACAGCTCCAAAACCATCTCCGCTCTGCTTAGGTCAGGTGGCCAGGTCATGTGACCAAACATTTGGCCAGTACTGTATATGATGAAGTATAACCAGTAAGATTCCATGTGACTTTGCAGCGGGAGGTGGAAATAGCCGACCCAGAAAGGTCAAAGTGCAGTTTAGTTTAGTCTTGTTCAGCCTGGGTAGGCCTGCCACTTTGACTTGTGGGCTACACAGCCACACGGCAGCTATAACACGCTAAGAGACTCACACACACACACACACACACACACACACACACACACACACCTCTCTTTGTCTCACACAATGAGCCACGTGCCTCGACTGAACCAGTGGCCTCCAGCAGGGGGTCCCCTGGTGGTCTTTATTTCCATGGCCCAGCAATCATTACTGCACACCCAATTCCTAGACTGTGCGTGACGGCCCAGCGTCACAACAGCTGCGAGAAATCAAACGCTTCGAGTGCGTCCGGAAATCAAAGATGCAGCAGATGTCCAACAAAACTGCTGAACGACAATAAGATTAAAAATTAAATCCTCGACGCCATTATTCCGCCTTAAACAGCCAGACTGCTTCATCTCATACACACTTCTACGCCACAGCGGCTGGCGCACGTCTGGGAAGATGAAAAGGGCCATTAAGTGGCGGTGAACGTTAAATACCTGCAGGGTCAGCTGCCTTTCATGATGTGATATGAAGCATTTGCGTGGAGGGGGAACCGTACAGCTGTGGGGAGAACCAGCCGGAAGCTGACATCACTGCCACTGCGCTCCTGTCCCAAGCGTCTTGGGCCGGCACCCGGACGTGCCGCGGAAGCTGAACTTTCAAGGGGGGGGCCTGCATGAATTCCCGCATCGTTATAGCTCATGTGCCCCAGAGCTGACGGCGAGAACCGTGAACCACGTCGCTGGCAGGCACGGGACGTGCTACCGCCGCATCACATGCGCGCTAATCCCAAGCGCTTCCTGTTTGGCTTAGGGGGAGAAACAGTCTTTTAACACGAACTGCATGAAGCGACAGTCTAGGAATTTTGGAGGAAAGTTTCAGTTTTGCAGCTCATCCGCTGAGGGACTCGCCGGAGGGGTTCTGGGCAGACCTCGGGTCTGCTCTACAGACAGCGTTTCCTCCCTCGAACTGGGAGCAGCTCAGGGCTTATTGAAGGGAGCCGAAGCAGCCAAGAAGCTTACCTCAGCGGCCAATCATAAACCGTCTGCTCTTACCCTCACGGTAACTGACCAATCAAGTTAACGGCAGTCGCCCCTTCCCCGCCCACTGCTTGGAGGACTATAACTGCCGCTGGGTTTAAGATACGCTGCGTTATTTATTCATAAGACATTTTCCCTCTCATTTGTTCATTTACACAGCAGCGGGATATTTTACTAAACTATTTACATGAAGCACTTTGTGGAAAGGTCAACAGCATTTCCCCTACCAGTGGTGCCACCCTAATTTCTCCGGGATCGCCCTCTTGCTGGCGTCAGAGTGACCTGGGTGTGCTAATTCTTGGCCGACTCCACGACGACGCTGACGCTCTCATACACTGTCAGCTCGTTACACGCCCAATTTACACCTGTACGTTCTCATTTCAGCCCCCCAGACCCGGAGGAATAATCACTCTGAATGTCTGTCCCCGTTTAAAATCTCGGTACACATCTCAAGAAATTACTCGCAAACTTCCTAACGAATATGCTTTAATTTACGAGTTTATACTCAATGATGTTAAATACTGTACTAGTTAAAATCTGAGGACGTCACTGGTGTTAATCACTCCTGTCTCATCCGAGTTAGCGAGATTGGAACTGGCATCCATGTCTTTCTTTGACCAAGCCAGCCCTCTGCGAAATAACGTAGACTTACGACGAAATGGGGAGCAAAAGAGCTTTGAACGTTAATAATCAATTAGTCATACAGATTAAGCTAATCTTCGAGGCCTGAGGAACCCAAGGGCTCTGCCTTGGGGTTCACCCCCCCCCACACTGAAAAGTCCCACAGATACATTCATTTTCCATACTCCTCATCCAGAAGAGAGTGATGGTCTGCAGCCTATTCCAGGAAGCACCCGTCACACTCAAATCCCCCAAAAACCCGTATAAATGTGAATAATTGATTTTCAGAGAGATCTGGCCTACTAGAGTATGAGTGTTTGCAGTGTATAATTGAACTCCCTGTAGTGAAGATGGGCTTTTTTATGTGCTCTACTGATTAGGTCTGTGAGACATGAGGGTGTGAGAGAGACAGGAGGACAGACAGACAGACAGACAGATGGACAGACATAGCCAGGGGAGGACAGGCAGACAGACAGATGGACAGACATAGCCAGAGGAGGACAGGCAGACAGACAGATGGACAGACATAGCCAGGGGAGGACAGGCAGACAGACAGATGGACAGACATAGCCAGGGGAGGACAGGCAGACAGACAGATGGACAGACATAGCCAGGGGAGGACAGGCAGACAGACAGATGGACAGACATAGCCAGGGGAGGACAGGCAGACAGACAGATGGACAGACATAGCC
>JABFEA020000085.1:11167892-11218961 GCA_019775915.2 Cyphomyrus plagiostoma
GGGGGGTGGGAGGTTGCAGAAATAAGTATGAAGCTGAGCCTTTATTGGATCTGGCACAATGACAAGGCAAATGAGACTAAGCGACAGCATCCTGGCCATGATGTTAGGACAATGCAGGGGAACAGACGACGCCGCAGTAGGTAATGAATAAAATCGAAGATAATTTGTTAGCATTAACGGTCGGCAATTAACAGAATTTAAGTAAGCCCCATTTAGATGACATATTTACTGCTTAGGAGGACGTATTGTTTTCATTGCTGTGGGCTTGATGACACGGGAGATTAAGTTTGCACTCCACCGAGCTGAATGCAAGCATGTCCTTCTGATCATTAGTGTCGCAATTAATAATTATCAGGGCTAAACGTAAATACATATTTATTTATTGTAATCCAGCGTCTCCTTATGAGAAAAATATAGCATAAATATCAATGCATTAACAAGAGCAGATTTCTGTAAACACTAATTGTAAATATAACAGCGCTAGGCTATTAAAGAGCGGAGAGCACTCGGGACGCTAAAGGCTTGGGGAGGAGAAGCCAGGCGATGGCTGCCAGGCTCAGTCTGTCTCTCTCTCTCTCCTTCGTGTCTTATGTTTCAGGTCCTCCAGGCTCCCACCCGACTGGCTCTGCGGATAAACCCCCACCCCCCCCGGCCAATGAGAGACACAGACCAGAACCCATCCAGGCAGGTTATAAGTGCCAAACTCTCCTCACGGCAGTAATGGACATGACAGTCAATTAACTTATTTTGCCGCGTAAACACAGTATGACCTTTTTACTGGGAGCCAGCAGCCGGGACTGCCGTTTTGGGGCTGGCGTCGACGGCCACGTTCCACATTCCTGCGTTTAGGAAATAAAACAATGAGGCCAGCCCGGGAAGTCAATTAGCCATATTCCTCTCACTTTTCTCCAAATGGAAAACGCAAGTAAATGGCCCTGAGCCGTAATAATATTGAAAAATCATGTTCGTATTTTCTGGATCCGTCTTGCAAGATTTCAAATAACGCGACGGGACACATTTGAGGCTCTTAGCTGAGGTAATATTAGTCAGATTGGAGCGGCTTTTGAAACCCCCGGTGGTTAAACTGAATTATAGCTAAATTAAAATGTTGATTCTGGATTTATTAAAAGCCAAGGCAATTAGAGAACAAATTCCACAATATATTTATGCAGCTGCAAGGCTGGGCTGTTTTTTTTCCCCCTCATGCATGTATCTATGTGTGAAAAATGATAAATCTGTTATTATAGGTCTTCTGTTATCAAAGCTCCCTTGAAACATATTTCCACGAAATGGCCCTGCAGCTCTGCTGTGGATCCTCACAAAGAAACGGGGAACGCTGGGAAGATGCTTAAACGCGCACACACACACACACACACACACAGTCTTTACACCTTATTACAATTACTATGACAGTGGTAACCAAGCTGTAAAAGACACTATAACATCAAATATATATATTTATTAATATATTTATTCTGACACATGAAACAATAATGCATTTAAAGTGCAGGGTCAGGGTGAGCCTATAGTATGAGGCTGCAGAGGCAGGGGACAGAGGCAGGGAGAGTGCGGAAATCACACCAGCAGCAAACACCTTACTCCAGTTGCAAACACGCCACATCACGTTCATTGGCATTATTTGTATACCTAGAATGGAATTCGTGTTCTCACGTTGTTGAACATCTCTTAGTACTCAACAGCCTGCTTTGAATTCTTGCCTCGCCTGAACAAGACACCCCATTTATTTGGTCTTAATTGGATTTCTGTGAACTAAAAAAAAAGAGAGAAGGTGAATTTCGGCGCTCCTCTGCACACAACGCACAAAAAAACAAAAAAAAAGTTCCTCTCATTAAGAAGCAGCAGTGGTGTATGAGCCCCGCGGTTCCGAGGAAGCCACGCCAGACCTCTCCAGATGAGCCAGGCAAACAATAGCCTTTCCAATTGGAATAATGCTAAGTGGGGATAGAATATTACTGATCACGGCGCCTCTGAAGCGATCTCAGCAACACTGGGAGGCGACAGCCTAATCTGCGGCTATAGAGAGTGGGGGGTGGGGGGGGGTTTCTCTCTCTGCTGCTGCCTAAGGCAGGTGGCCTCTCTTCCAGACGCTTTGGGCCGGTCACACGGATGAGGACGGCAGAGCCAGGGTGAAGGGCGGGGCGCGTAAAACTCAGGCGACGTGTCAGTGAATTCTAGAGAAGCCTCTCGCCTTCGCCTTGAACGCACTGCTAGAAGACAGCCCTCATCTTCGACCCAGAACAAAAAAACACAGATGGACTGAAGTGAACTCTGAAAGGACTGGAAAATTCAATTAGTTCTGGAGGAAAACATACTGGAGACTCAAGAACAGCCATTTAGGTGAAATGTGACAGGAGAGGAACATGGTAACCGGCAAAGCTCCAGACAAAGGGGAACCCCGAATGCAATAACGCAGACAAATGCTGACTTCCAGCATTTCACTTCAACCACTGACTATTGTCTGACAAAGTTTTCCAAACAGACATTTGGGAGGGATCGCAACGCTCCCCAGACTGCTGCAGCTTTGCTGTACTTAACAAAATCTATTTCCCTTCCAATGTTTTCTATAAGGTCCCCATTATGTCTTCAGAGGGATTTTTATATGTTCTTAACTGAGGCAAAAGTCCACAGGTCTTGAGAAGTTTTCTGTTTTTCTTTTTTGTGGGGGGGGATGCATATGTGCAAAACCACACCACAAAAATCCCAATGGACCTGATTATGTACCACATGACTTCACAAATAAAGAACCAAAACCTTATATAGTTTTAGGAAAAATACAATAGCCTCCAAAATCCTTAGTATTAAAATTATATCATTATTAATGCACTTTATTATGGGTTCTCCTAGAATTGACAATCAATGTAAAATGATAGGAGGTAATAAGACAGTCAGCATAGCTAATTAAAAATAGCAGAGAAGTAGGCTAACCATCAATAATGATGAGGCTAATTGAATAAAAGCATTGAATAACGTGGGTTTTTCAGGCATTGTCATGCGTTCAGGAGGGCTGCGTCATCAGAGATTACAATCTTCTCATCTCAGGACTCTACCCCCACCATATATGACGGGGGGGGGTGGGGGAGCAGTGTGAGAGATAGATGCTCACAGCCCCCACACTGCTGAATCACTAGTATCAGCGACTGGGAGACTCCCCTGCGACGCTACTGCTTCCCAGTGAATTATGACAACTGCCACTAGGGGACAGCGCCGGGCCCGGGGACACCGGGCCCCCCCCCAGCACTGTGGGCAACCCCAATGACATCATCCCTATCCAGCCAAGCAACGGCACCTGAAAAACACAAAGGGAACTTTCCAAAGTTGAGCAAAAAAAACAAACAACGAACAAATTTTGAAGTCCCACAAGATCGATAAGAGATAACTTGGCATTTAACGTCAGATATGTTGCGCATTCGCTCCTGCAGAACTTTGCTGGACACGAGCGATTATGAAACACAGAAAGGTACCAGCTTCCAGAAGACCCATTTATCACCAGACCGGGTTAAACGTTCCAGGTGGACAAAGGGGGAGGAAAAAAAAAAAAAAAAAACTCTTTGACAACTTCCCTGACACAGCTATAAACACAGGAAGAGCCTGCTAGCGTACTACAAATGGCAAACCCAAACCCAAACCCAGAGCCAGGCTCCTGGTGTGGACAGCCGGCATCCAGTGTGGGAGCCCATTTTTACTTTTGATTTCTGAAATCAAAGCACAAAACTCCAGTCACGACTGCAGCAGATGGAACGGACGCTAATTATTTTTTAATGATGCCTGCCACAGTGAAGACGCTGCTTCAACTGACCACACTGCACACACAAACAAGAACAATGGAACACTTCACAGAAAAAACACAATAATAATAATATTAAACACAACGTTCTATGTGACATATCAGAATAACCGAATCACACAGCCCTGACATTCCGCTGATGACTCCCGTCCTCCAAGGTCCAAATCGGAGCCTTGCTCGAAGCCACAGCCGGCACACTCAGGTGCAGCCTGACTTCTGGTCTCATAATCCCCTCTTATGTGCCTCATGCGTGGGGTCAGGTGGCGTACAGGTGGCGCCGAGCTCTCCGGACCACACGCCCCCACTCCGCTCCCTTGCCAGGCAGGGATTAGGGGCACCCAGCCACGCGCCTGATGCCAGGTGACCTTGACAGATCATCAGTGCCACCTCCCCTAGCCCCCGGCTCATTAGCGACAGCGGTTCCGTAATGACACAGATGGGCAGCCGAGGCGATACACCACCCCCCCAGGCATCCATGATGGACAGGTGCAAACACACCCCCCCCCCCACAGAGTGCTTCCAAAAAAATAAAATGCTTGCTGTCGAATACAGTTATGACTAATCTCCTTATTGTCCCTCCCCATTAATTTGAGGCACAAACGTGAAGTATTTTTCAGAACGAGAGATAGTTAGCATGAAGGCAGGAGAAAAGCCGTGCAAAGAAAGAAGGACAGCATAAGAAAAGGGAGGGAAAAATGGCAGAGATGAATATGCCCGTCTATGGGCGGATCCTACAGAGACGGCTTCTGCATCTCATCCCACCAGCTCAACAAGCACATGCAGACCTCTCAGGAAGGGGGGCGGTGTTCAGCGTAGACATCCAACAGCCGATCGCACAGGGTGGGGCAGGAATGCCGTGTTCTTAGCCAACGAAAACGACCCGGACAACGGCCATGTCACATAATAATGAGGATCAGTGGGGTAGATTATGGAACCTATTATGGAACGAGACCCAAATGCTGTTCTTCACATGCATGCCGGAACCCGCAGGCTGGTTTGTTTGTGACTCACTCAGCAAGATGTGACAGGTTGTACTACAGTAAAAGGCAGGAAGGATGCAGCTTGGTTACACTGTTTACCTGAATGACACAGAAATACGACTGGTATATATTCATGCTTTTCTTTTTAACCTTGTGGCAGACCCTATGCCTGTAGACACAAAAGCAGCAACAGAGAACAACATTGCATCCTGTGAGGATAAGCGTCCTGGACCAGCCAGCTGGTTCAAGTCAGATGGGAAGCTTCTGTTGTACCACTAAATAAGTTTCACTCAAGGAGCCTTTATAAACAGAAGAATAAAGTCGCTATGCTGTACCTGTCAGTAGAGGGAGGTGGACCGTTGCGCGACAGAGCCACGTGTGTGTATAGCACCTCCAGTGGCTGCAGGTCCTCCTTCGGGGCCTGAAGCCGCCGCTGGCCGGCCTCCGGCGAGCGCTCCAGGGTTCCGAGGCCCACACTCGCTCCGGGCTCCTCCTCGGACCTGAACGCTCGGCCGGCCTCCCGGATCTCGCTGTAATCTCTCTCCCGGGCTTGCTTTTCCCGGATCTCCCTGGTTTTCGCTTGAATCCTGGACGACAAGGCAAAAGTCGGTGCCGGAACGGTCTGCGTTCGATCAAAAACATCCACACGAGAGGCAAGGGGGGCTGTGGAAACCGACGAAATCTACGGTCTGGTCTGGATTATGCAGCAACTCAAACCTAAGTGGTGAAGGCAGCAACCCCAAACATCACTAACGGGCTAAACCACTGCCTTCTCCTGCTGAAGACCACCACCCATTCTTCAGTCGGTCTTAAGCCAGACCTTCAGACAAGGTATTCACGTCGGGAAGCAAGGCACAGGGATTACCTCCAACTTGTAAGACTGCCCACCTTCGACCTATCACAAGACTCAAAATAGCATCGGCCACCCAACGCGCAAAGGCCCTTTAGCGAGGCAAATCAGGTCGCTACACTTGGTTAACAAACCAATCACAAACCTAGGACAGGGTCAAGGGGACCCTGGAGCCTATCAGAGGCAGTCTACGGCTCATTAAAGCATTTCAAACAAACGCTCACATTAGTTTGTTGAGTTTCTGCTAAAAAGGAAGCAGTGCGATAGAGACGTGTAGGTAGTCCCTGCCTGTGTATCACAGGCCTGTTTGCACGACGGAAGAACCAGGTTCCAGGGGGCTGAAACAGGAAGGCGACTCTCTCGTTAGGGTCTCTTCCATGTGTCCTGGACTTCTCAGCCGGGCCCATGGCCTGCTGCCTCGCCGGCAAGTCGAGATTTTCACGCTACAGGTTGGAGAGTGATAAGGCGGAGGGTCCACAGGCCAGTGCAGACTTTCCTGCTGAGGCCCCCTCAATCGGCGCTTCTACAATCAATGACAGCACTTCCAGCTCTCCTGCAGAAAGCCTGAGCGTATTGACAAGATAATCGCACGCGCGCACACACACACACACACACACACACAGATCAAATTCACAGTTCCGCTGTAAATCATCCAAGAGTTCCACACCATAATTTCTCCTATATGATATTTGTTTTTATCATAACAAGATTTTGAATGAATTTGATGGAGTTCAAATCTTATGCCCGGTGTCTGGGGTAATTGATCGAACCCATTCTTTTCCATGCATTCTCTGCGCCATTATGCGTTCTGTGTTAAAAATGAAGCTGAAAGCTTCTCATTTAAATTAAATTTTTTTAAAAACTGTAAATCATCTACAACTGGCCCAGACTGAAGGCACCACGGTGTCTATTTGACGTTCATTGTGATGGACGACGAGGCAAATGAGGAGGAGCAGACGGAGACGGATCCCTGTGCTCCCTGGAGTCCGTGTCGCTGGGGAGCTCGCAACCCCCTCGCTGCAGGGCATCGGAACCTCGCCCTCAACCAATTGGCTTTCCGTCCAGCCCTCAGCCGCCATTGGCCGCGGTCAATATGACATCATTACCAGATGAACTTCCGAGGCCTTAGGCAACCCGAGTCCAGACAGAGCATCCTTATAACTGTAATGGCTACTGGTGACCTATCCTATCTGTGGCAAGCAAAGGGAAGAGTAACTTCTAAAGGTAACTGTCTAACGAGTACAGTGGATGTCACTGTATGCAGTGTAGGGGGTACTGGCAAGACCCGCCTTCTCTGCATGACTTCACGGTGGGGGGGGGGGAGGGGTGCTAGTACCTGTAATGTACTAACTGCCATCCGGTTCCAGCTACAAAAGGTCATTTAGAGGTCAGGGAATTCTGAGCAGCGAGCCTAAAGCAGCTCAGATTAATGGGCACTGGAACGAGAACACAGCGAATCATGACTCCAGAGCATCTTTTTTTTTTTATCTCACGGCTCAAAGGGCAGGGCAAAGGCATTTCCTTTAGCCCTGAGGGCACTTTCACAAGGACCTTCTGTGTATAGCACAGCATTGCAAACGGGCCCCTGGTCATGTGACCAGCTAAGACACACGTTGACTGGGGGGGGGGAATCTGTTTATTTTCAAATATCAACATTCTCCATTTCCACCCGCACCGTTAGATCAGCGTCGTCAGCCCTGTTTACAGTGTCCGATGTGTGGCTCTAAACAGGCTGAGAACTTCAGTTTCTTCCTGTTATCTGACAGCTGCCAACTCCTGCAGTTCTCTTGCGCAAACGTTGCACAACACAGGACACCGTCGTATGAACGAGCAGGGCCCCCATACTCTGGATGACCGCTTTATATGAAACAACAGACTAGACTCCTGACTCAACAAATCAACCTATATCGAAAAACAAAGACCTTTTGTGTTTTAAATACGAACAACTTGGGTTTCGTTTATGCGTTTCCCATTTTCTGACATTTTACCCAATTCAGGTCTGTAGAGGTAGATAAAACCCCCTCACCGCCTTATGAAAACAAAAATAAAATAAATTACATTATAGAGAGCCAGAACCTGAAGAGATTTGCAGCACATCTGATAGCAAAGGCTGTTAATTGGACAGTGTCTCTGTCCCAGAACAGCTCATCGTGGTGATGCGCGACTCTCTGATTAACACCAATAATGCCAGGCTGCCAACTGCATCTTGCAGGCTGCCAGCGATCTTGGGGTTTGGGGTGCAGCTCTCACTGCAGACCACAAGAAGACGGAACCTTATGAGTATTTGAGAGATAGCATCACTGCCCCCTGGTTGTCACAAGCCTGCAGTTACAGACAGACGAAGCGTGGTACCTCCCACAGGCCAGAAGGCAGCTGCAAGAATCTACACAGCCCTATGGCTACAGCTCTGACAGGCAGGGCTTGCGATGACCAGGGCACCATAAGCAGGATTTGCGCATCCATAATGATTCAGATACCTTAAGCTTCAAGGAGGTGTGTCGGGAATCCGCAACGCTGATGCTAACTGAACGCTGACCCCCAGCCACATGACCAAGTGTATTAGCACTCAGTGCTAATTGTCATGTGCTCACTGAAGCAATGCATCTGGGTGTATTTTTAATGATCTTGCTATTTGTACCCATAACCCCTTATAGTTAGCGATGCAGGTTATGGTCTTGCACTTGATCCCAGATTTGCATATGGGTATTTTACCAAAGTCAATCAAGATAATTGAAAGCTCTGGGGTGCGGTGCCCGTTGGAAGCTCAGCCGTCTGGCCGTAAGCCTAGACCCTCACTCCTTCATGCCCCCTCCCCCCCCGCCGCCATACCCTCAGCGACCGTGCCGTGCTAATTACTAAAACGGGAAACGGTGCCACACATCGCAGACAGTCGGCGTGCTTGCAGGTTGGCTTATCATGCTCATCAGGAAGAGGGCGAGAGCACTCGAGTGTGTCGAAAGCAGACCTCATTTGCAATGCAGATGGTGCAGGCCGGGGCACGTGGAACGGTGACAAACAAATGCACCTGACACACTTAGATGGGGTGGGGGAGCTCTAGAAGGGAGGGGCCTTAGCGCTACCAGTCTAGAAAAGAATCACGATGTGACTCTGTATTACAGCGACACACCCCTTTGAAGGTTCCCCAACACCTGGGTTCAGCAAGGATATCCCCCCCGCACCACAGGAAGTGACCTCATCCTGCTGGCCGAGCAGTCTACGGTAGACTGTGAACCCAACCCAGAACAATAATACTGATAAACTTAAGGTTTGGAAGCGATCATACCAGGAGGGGATATTGTATACAATAATGAAAAACAATTTTAAAAAAATCTATTTATTCATCGAAACGTAGGTGATAAAACTTCTCTTGCAATTACATACCCAGAATTTACTTCAAATGGTATGGAGAGTCTAGGCAATCTTTCCATAAACACCCAGAATCCATGACTCTTACCTCTCTTGTTCTTGCTTCATGCGCAGCATCTCCTCATCTGACGCCTGTTGGGCCCCCTGGCGCTCCGATCGGTCTCCTGGCTTCTCGTCCTTCCGGTTCTTGCCGAATCTGCAGAAAGAGCACAAGAAGGATCGGGGATCGGATTCAGCCGTTCGGGACACGCTCACTTCTCGAGGGAGGCCGTGCTACTCAGCCCCCCCCCGGGCTCACCATTTACCATCACAGGGCCTCTCTTGCTTATTCATTTACAGCTTAGGACAAGTGAGTGCGATGCATCCCATAATTTCCATCGGTCTGGCCAGTGCACCTGCGTTTCATCCGATTCTATTTGCAGCCTACTCCATCTCACATCCACACTCACCCCTCAGCCTGAATACAAACCAAGTTACCCAAAGAGAGCAATTCCGGGAGAGCCGATGATGCCGATTCCCGACTGGACGCATTAACCGTAGGTACGCTTCCGGGCTTCTGCGGCACTGGCAGGAAGCAGACGGAAGAACCGAAGCCCCTAGCGGGGGACTGAGATACATCCGCTGGCTAATTAATCAAGCGCCGACCCAGGTGTGGCACAGGCCTGGCGTCGGTAGTGTGCCGTGTTGTCATCCATCACCGGTCCGAGTGACAGCTCTCCAGCGCATTCCAGGGCTTTCCGTTAACCGTCAGCATGGAGCCCAAAGTCTTCACTCCGAAATAATAGCATCTCAATCATGCCAAGCTTCAGCATCGATTTCTGCGGACCCAAGCAGCTACACGTACATTAGGCCTGTTTATGCCCCTTCTATCTGCTCATCTCTCTGGGACGCGTCAGGCGTGTGTTATGCACCTAACGCTGGCACTGCCTTTTGCACCGCATTATCCCATCCTCGAAACAAAGACTCCTGCTAAAGATTTAAAATCGCTCACTTGCCATGTGAAATTAGGGAGCTGGCACTTCGATGTTCGCTCTCAAAATCCGAGTCCAACAGCATTTGCCCGGCATAACCCCAGGCTGAGCACATTTGCAAAACTGACACTGAGAGCTCATTTGACAGCGTGCTGTAGAATAACACATCACACCCCCCTCGTAGCCTCTCCAAATGCCAGACGGCTTTGGACTCCTGCTCCACTCTTCTGTGGCCAACACCAAACCCCTCGAGTCATGTAGCGTGCATGGGTTTTCACTGTACCTCAGCACTTAATTGCTTCATTGAAGTGATTATTTGGACGGCAAATCACCTCAGCTGGTGTGTCAGGCAGTAATTAAAAACGTGTTCCCTTACACCCGCAGAAAATGTGCTCTCAGGCATCTGCATCGGTCACCCCCCGGCTTAGTCGAAGGACCTCTGCAGAGGAGCGATGTTGGCCCTGCAACTGGGACAGCGTGAAGATGTCCATGACGAAGAAATGACGGAAGCATCTGAACAGGACTACAGGAGAGGTGGCCTGGTGCAGGCCTGATTAAACGCCAGGAAAGTACACCACACTATAGAACCGTTCATTTGCAGTTTTTCTAACATTTCTGCCCTTTCTGGAGTATCCGACGTTTCCGAAGGCACCTTAAATAAAACACTCGCACAGAATAACGTCTTCATAAAAATAAAAAAAATAAGGTCGGACATTTTATAATGAGCGCTGAAACCTTCATAACAATCCTCTCCAGAAAGTGCAACACATATAACAATTTTCCGAAGCGAGAGTCTCGAGACGTATTTCTGTGCCGCTTTTATGCCATATATATGTATGTCTCATGCACTTTTGATTACACCTACCAACTGAAACACACAGAGGCATGACAGTTCGAACAATGAAACCTTTCCACAGTGCATTTGAGTACCGTAGTACTGACATGTAATTTTTATTCCCGGCTTTTTTTTTATTCATTTTTAATATCGACCGCTTCCGGTTCCCGAATTCTACAAATGTATAAGTCTCACGTCTTCCCGTGTTCCGGCACTACCGTCGTAATTGGATAGAGGAGCAGCGGTCACCATGACTCAGTCTTATTTCTTCAATTTTCCGACCTACATAAAACTGACCATTTTGCTACATTAAATATTTGTCCCCACAAGCCTCTGAATCGTTTTAACGGAGCACTATGTTGCTTATGTGTGAAAAACAATATGCTTATTCAGTGAAAATGAGAGCGGGGTGTTTTTTCTGTAGTCGGGGGGTGTGGGAGGTTAGCTTTTGGCCAAAGAATAGACAATTTGTTTATGCAGGCTGATTTTTGCGGAAAAGCTTTAGATGCACCCGCATACCAACGATTTCTATTTGTGGCGTTGTTCGTTCAAATGATTTAGCATTTGTGGAATTGTTCTGTGAACTCTAGAAACGCTAAATGGTCCAGGCATATCGTGGCGTGTTGATGTTCCAAGCAAGCAGACACAATTTCAGGTGGAGTTCCCTGCAGGGAAGTCTGAAACTCAGCTCATTCCAGTAAACATTCACCTTCCCGGAGAACGGGCCAAAATGCATTTAAAGGCTTCTGCCATGATGGGAGCATGATAGACAGAGACCTCAAACCCTTAGGGTATTACCCCCCCGAGCAGGATTCCCAAAATGTATGCCTTTCAGAAAACATAAAATTTTATAAAATGGTTTTTAAATGTTGCTTTAGAAAATACATTATTAATTGGAATCCATGGCCGTCAAAATATCCTATTCCCCACAGTAACATCCCTAATAAAACAAAACAGCGTGCGAATGAATTACATCACAAACGGCTTCATTTAAAAGGATTTAACAACAGGAAGCCCTGTGATTCCAGCCTTTTCGCCATTTCTAATCAAGCTGACCAGTGTGTGTCCGTGAATTTTACCCACAGGGACGTGCCTGGAGATCGGACCCTGCGGGGCTTTGCCCGGTTTTCCCGGGACCGCCCGCGCGCGTCCGCTGACCCTGTCCACGGGCTCCCTGCTGGAAGCGTCTCTCCCCACGGACCTCGTTATCCAGGAAATTCAGCCGTCGGTCAGCGTTCCCGCGTCGGCCGGAGATTAAGGTGTGCGGCAGGCGGCTCTGTGCCGGATACCGACCGCGGCGAAGTCGCCCCCGGGGGCTGTAGGCCTTCGAAAGCCTTTCTTTTTGCATGGCTGGAGATTTCCATGCAATTTACCATCCAAAGGCCCAATTATAATATAAAAAGGGGGGGAAATGAGCTTTCTTTCCCTGGAAATAAAGAAAAGGAAATCAAACATTCTCCTTAAGATATGAAAAATGCACAGTACACCTGTAAAACTTAAGGACTTCAGCATATAAGTAAATACAAATTTAAATCATACAGTGAGGGTCTAGTGCATCAATATGTTCTTGACAGGAAAAAAAAAACATCCTTCTTGGCCTAGTTCTATGAATAGAGTGCTACATAAACATGACCTCTGTGATCGGTTTTATCTGAGGTATGGGGATGAAAAGCAAGGACACTACAAAACTATCTCTGACACCAATCAGCAGCCAGACATAACGGAACGTCGAGTCGCGCTCCCATAATTCATTGCTGCGTGGAGTCGTCGTTGTAGGTCCTTTGATAGCATATCTACATCCCCCGAGATGTTCAGGCAAACAGCAGTCCGAATGAACAGCGCTCATTTTCAGAGGGGGTCCTATCAGCCCACCTATTCCCGTTCTGCAGCAGCGACAAGCCTCCGCAGATCTGCCGTTCGACTAACTTCAGCTTGGGAACACTGTTAAATTAACTGAAGGGATCTCGCTCACCCCCGCGTCGCCATACGTCCATACAGCACGTGTGCATGCCGGCGTGTTTTATAACGATGGCACGGGAGATATTTTTGACGTTTTACTCTCTTCTGTGAGTTTACATAGGCTGTCAGAAAACTGAAAAGAAAAATACAAACAGGACTGCTTTATATAAATCTTGCAATCCAATTAAAACTAAGTTACAGAAACTTCTACTCCTGGATTGCTTTATGCCCATAAATTCACCGGTTTATCAGTTTTAACAGAAAGCAAAAATACTTTCAAAAGAACTTAAACTAGGACTTTGCCAGTTTACGGTTTATAAAACAAAACCCAAACATGGACTGAACCGTGGTTTAATCCATGGTGTTTCTGAGAATCACTCTGCCGGGTCAGGATCGCAGTGTTTTGTACCCCAGCGGTTCCGCACGTGGGCGTCACAAACACACGCGGTCAACCACAGCACGGACCGCAGGAAGCTCACGAACATGTGAGACGAGCAAACTCCACAGAAACTTCGAGGCTGGATTCGAACCCACAACCCCGGAGGGGTGAGGTGAGGATGCCGCCCACTGATTGGCTGAGGCTCCCCACCTCGAACCCCCAAGCTCTGCAGGTCCAGAAAGGCTCCCACATACACTCTTATCGTAATGCAATAATGAAAAACTCTTTTTTTTCTTTAGGCATGACTCCCTTTGAACTCCCTGAGAACTTGGGCACAAAGGCAGTTTCAGCATCTGAATGGGAAATTTTTAAAGACTTTAGAAAGTCTAATGTGTAATAAAAATTTAAGAAGGGGAGTTAAAAATCGATGTCGGAGAGGAGCATGATGGGAAGGGTTCAGCGGCCAGTAACACAATAAGACTGCTGAGTGCTCAGCATTAAGGATGAAGCAGCGACTGAACACATCATCAGGCTCATCCCCTTTCTTAGAATTTTTGATAGCCAATGTGCCTAATAGCCGCTACAGTCAGGTTCAGCTTCATAATGGCGGCCTTTCGGAATATAATCTCTAGCCAAAACCACAGTAGGTCCAGTCCCCCTGCTGTAGCCAACGCAATGAGGGTCCATCAACGATACAACGGCGATGGCAGGGAGGTAGAGACCACTAGTGGGTGTGTGCTTGTACATCTATTATTCCTCAGGATAGTGTAAGTTTTATACACACTGTACTGTCTCATTTGAATTTAAAATTCTGGGGACCACCTTCAGCAGCCCCTTGAGGCAGGACATTAACATCACCTCCATCATTAGGACAGCCCGGCGGAGACTGTTCTTCCCACACCAGCTATGGAATCCCTAACATCTCACGTCCCATCCAGATGAACTTATACTCTGCCTTCATGGTGCGTATGACGGCCGGCTCGGTCACCCCCCGCTTCCCCTCAGCCTTGCCCCCCCCCCGCACCAAGACCAGGCCACAGTAGGAGGTTCTCCCCACCGAGAAGATCATTTGCTGTCAGCTGCTGGCTATGAAAGGCCGCTTCACTGCCAGGACCTGGAAGGATTGCTGCAGATCCCACTCGGCCCAGCAGGTACCCCTTGGCCAAACTCCCCTAGCAGAATCCACTCATCTCCACTCATGCCCCACCTCTCTCCTGATGCTCTGAGGCTCCTCAACAAACCCACTTAGGCATGATACCTTCCTCCAGCATGTTCCTCCTTCACCACCCTCGTTTCTCCCATTTTAAGGCGTCTCCCCTCTCTGCACCAGCCTCGTCTCTCCTATCGCCTCCTCGCCCTGCACCACCTCCCTCTGCTCCCCCCCAGCCAGATGCACTGCTCGTTTATCCCAATGCAGTGAGAATCTTGCTGAACAGCAGGATATTATCCCTTCAAGGTATTTTTTGGTGCATTTTGTGCCTTGAATTCATTCCAATGACTTGTGCACTTGTAACCCTTTCACCTGACTGACTCCATTGTGTCTTACAATAATAAAGTATATCACAGCAGTGCACAATACCCACCCGAGGAGGTATAATATGCACCCCACTCTTCGCCTTTTTTTGTATATGTACCTTCAGGTTCTACTTGCTTCTTCAGGGGCACCTGCTACACTGAGCATCTTCATCTTTTCAATTTGACAGCTCCAGTTCATCACTCCGTCGCCCCCCGCTGGCCCCTATTTGAAGGTGTGACCTATAAGGTGGCTGGCGATAGCGCGCACTCACACTCGATTTCCCTGACTGCGAAATAAGCTCCTATTTGGCCTTTTCGGTCCTGACGGCTCCATCTCCCATCCGGCCCGCGCCTCAGCTATGCACAAACACGCACGCACGTAGGCAGGCATGCAGGTACACGCGTGCCCGCGCGCACGCAGACACGCGCGGCCGCAGACACGCGCACGCGGACACACGCCCGCGCAGACACGCGCGCGTGCAGACACGCGCACGCAGACACGCGCACGCAGACACGCGCCCGCGCAGACACGCGCGCACGCAGACACGCGCGCATGCAGACACGCACCCTCGCACACCACAGGTGCAGTGATCTTCAAGCTGAGCGCTCCAGGGAGCAGAAGCCTTTCACTTTCACTTAGGACACCCCCATCCAGGCCCTGATAAATCCAGGAGTACAAAGAGAGCCGCCCATCAGACTGGTGTTTATCGCCTCGGCGTCTGACACAGGCAGCCTGGCCCCGGAGCTGCGGATTCTCCGCTGTGCCCTTTTTCTGCAAGACGCGATTGGCTCGGTAATTAGCAGTAATTATACCTGTCAGTTATCTGAGATTTGAACACACCAGGATACCAGCGGCACCAGCTGGCTGCGAGTCTCGCTGTCAGCTCTCTGCCCCGCCCGTCCCCAGGGCCTGTTAGGCTAAATTACAGAGCAGCCAGGGGAGGGAACACCAGCATGCAAAGGTGATTTCAGCGCATGACACCTTCAGTGGGTTCCTTCATGTATGAACCACCATGTCACGCGTGCCGCTGTCTCAGCTGAACGTTGCGGAGCAGAGGCTGCAGCCGGCAATCCATTCCCACCGCTAATCAGAATGATTAACTGCAGCTTGCGTTTAATTATTCCAGTATTAATTGGCACCCCTCCCTCTGCATTCCCAGTAAGGTCCCTCAACTCAGTCTTAGACAGTGGACACAAGGTGATGGAGGACAGACAAAAAGACGCACAAAAAAATGTTGCCTTAATTACTGGACAGATTAAGAAACTGTGATGATTCTATGCCATTCACAAAGGACACATCCCACCCTCCAGTATAGGAACATATCCCATCAGTCACACATATCAATCTGCTGGCCCCTTCCAGAACCAACCTACGGAGCCACACATGGCCGCTATGGCAGCGAGAGGCATAAAGAAAAGCACTTTGGCTTGTGGGCGGGCTTAGTGTTCTTGTGGGCTGATCAAGCACATGCCCTCACTTCACCTGTGCCGTATCACTGCCCACCATCATGACAGTGAGTTCTATCTGTTCCCTTGTCCCCGGAAAGCCCAAACGCTTATACACGACCCCACATTCCACTGCATTGCTGTCAGAGACCGAACACCTGTTTAGGGACCCTGTGTTTCCCTTTGTGCCGATGCCTAAATGATCCTATTGTTTTCGCTCCTCCGCTGCAGGCCGCGGATAAAGCCCCCCCCCCACCCCCACTGTCATCCTGCCTGGACGGCGTCTCACAGTAACACCAAGCTTCCGGCCCACTGCCCCCCACCGCCCAACCCAAAAACCAATTTGGCACTTCGCGAGCGGCATCGGTACATTTCCACGCGACGTGTTCTGCCAGCCCCGCCGCCCTGCCAACTGCAGTCTCAGTGGCGCCCCCTTGGAGCTGGCTCCGTGCGCGGAACAGCTGTCGCCGCGGCTGTAATCTGGCGTGCAGCACGCCTTCCTTATTGCCTAACAGCACAGTTGTTTGTACGTGTCACTCGTTTTTAAATATGCTTAAATAAGCTTAATGCATTTTGGTGGAGACAGTGTGCGGGGAATATTAATAAAGTGTACACAATGGCACATATGTCCGACTTATTAAAAATAATAAGCTTTTAAGCACTGAGGTGTCAAGATCTACCCTGTATCTGCCAAAGTTCAGGATCAAGGTTACTCATTAATATTAATACTATGGGGGTGGGAGGTTAAGCACCTCATTCAGCATGTTTCATACTCATTAGTATATTATATATGATGCACTATTCGTTACTGGGCAGCAGGTGGCGTAGTCAGTAAAGAACTAGAAATGAAGTTGCTCATCTCTGCACCCTCGGATGGGTTGACAGATTGCGCGAATGGAAATTCAACTTTTCAGCCATGGTGACTGGATAGAAGTGAAGGGTGTCAGATACAGGCGGAGCAGGGTGTCAGACACAGGCGGAGCAGGGTGTCAGACACAGGCGGAGCAGGGTGTCAGACACAGGCGGTGAAGGGTGTCAGACACAGGCGGTGAAGGGTGTCAGACACAAGCGGAGCAGGGTGTCAGACACAGGCGGTGAAGGGTGTCAGACACAGGCGGAGCAGGGTGTCAGACACAGGCGGAGCAGGGTGTCAGACACAGGCGGAGCAGAGTGTCAGACACAGGCGGTGAAGGGTGTCAGACACAGGCGGAGCAGGGTGTCAGACACAGGCAGTGAAGGGTGTCAGACACAGGCGGAGCAGGGTGTCAGACACAGGCAGAGCAGGGTGTCAGACACAGGCAGAGCAGGGTGTCAGACACAGGCAGTGAAGGGTGTCAGACACAGGCGGAGCAGGGTGTCAGACACAGGCGGAGCAGGGTGTCAGACACAGGCGGAGCAGGCATGTTGTGAACAGCGGAAACGCGCCAAGGGCCGTGTCTCACCTGAACATGTCGCCCAGACCCTTCAGCACGCCCATCTTCGTCTTGCCCTTCTCAGCCTTCTTCTTCTCTTTGGCTCCCTTCTCCTTCTTCTTGTCCTCCTTGAGCCGCTGACTGCCGTTGACCTGCCTCTCTGTGGGGGCCACCCCCCCGGGTGGAGGGGTGAGTTCGGCAACAGTGGACACGGATTCTCGGCCCGAGCGGGAGCTCTCCTCGGTGTCATCCTCCACTGGGGGGGGGGGACAGATCGACGTTTTGTCAGGTGGATGGACAAACAGAACCACCAGAAGGAATAAGGGATGGTCAGGGGAGATCGGCGATTGTCAGGAGGGATACTGAACCAAAGGCGGAAGGCTGTCACGGGTGCAGCTGGCTGACGTGCTGCGTGCAAAATTACATCTGGCCTGAACGCATCTAGCACGTCTGATAACTGAAAAAATCGACGGCAGCATTTGTCTGATCGTCGGAAACACTTTATAAATTACTGTATTTGACGATAACATATTTGAAAATTCTTCTGAAATGCATTTCATCATAAGTATGTTTAATACATTCATCAGATTTCTAGGTACTATTGATCAGAGGTGGACAGTTCATGCCCAGAGAGTACAAATCCAGACCAAGGTTTTGTTTCAACCAACCAGTTAAGCATACACAGTCACATTCACAGAGTACTCAACTGGTTGGTTGAAACAAAATCGTGGTCTGTCTTCCTGGCTGACCTCCTTACTGGCCTTTGTTGTATCTCTAGTCCCTCCGATGTCATGGTTGCCACTCGATCTTTTAACTCTTCTTTTCACACATCAAGCAGAAGACTAAAAGATTCCACTCACAGAACTTTCTAATAAAAGTCAAACGGAACCCTGCTGTTTTTAATTGATTGCCCCCAACTCAATTTACAGGCAATCAGGCAAAATGTTTCAACAGCCCTACTTTCAATTGACTTCCATTGATCCGTGGAACGGAACGAGCAGAAACTCACATCTTTGAGGGTGTAGTTAGCCTAATTCATGTTTTAACAACACTGTCTTGACGGTGTCTACGTCAATAAAGCACTTTCGGTCTGACACTTTGAGTGACAAAAGGTAGCTATTAGGAAGCAGACATCTTTCACCGAGATTTGTTTGTTTGGCAGACTGCAGATCTTTTATAAATCGTTATAATTTATGGGTCGGAAGATGCTAAAGATGTTTAAATAGGTTTTATTATTTTATAGGCTCATATCTCCCATAATCCATAGATCTTTCCCTAAGTCTCTATTCACATAATATCCTGTATGGAAATGTTCCTCGAGGAAGTCGTATATGTCAAGCATAGCACAATCACAACCGCGCTGTCTTTGAAATGTGCAGGAAATCTGTGCCGGCTGGTTTTCCCAGCTATTTTCTTCACATACACGGGAGGTGGATACCAAAGCTCACTCAGAAGATGCTTATCTTCCACAGATAAGGGCTGAGGCGAATGAAACTGACATTTTGCTACGAGCCGGGGGAGGAATGACTATATTAAGGAGGGAAACTTTCCACCCAGAAGAATAACTGCTTGTGGAGACCTCTTAAGGGCTGCCTTATGTCCCACGCTGACCCTGAGAAATCGCGGCTAAAGGAAGTGTCCTAGCGAACGGCCACGCACAATCTAAACCGGCCCACGCCACTCGAGTGAACTTTCAAATAAGTTGGTGCCAGATTAGAGCAAACGAGCCTCGAGGAAGAACACCACCACCAACGGGGCCCTTCATAGCTGTGATCCAAGTCTAGACAGTTCATAAAGCATCATTAAACCTGGGGAATTACTATCCCATAGGAGGACAAACAGGCCTGTACCAGGCAGCTAACGGCTAAAAGGGGAGGCCCCATCGCTGACGTTCCCTTTTAGAGGGAATAAACTCACACCAAGAACTGACCAGAACGCTGACTTATGAGGCAGGACCCATTCTGCTACGCAACCCATTGATGACTATTTTTGGCTGGCAAAACTAGAAGACGTGAAGCTGTGACTATCAGTCATTTTGGAGAGCGCTTATCGCACAGGGCCGCGGTGTTGGTGCGGGCGAATTAAAAGCCTGTGGAGATAAGGGCGAGGCATTCATCTCGCAGAAAGATGACGCGGCGGAGAGGGTGCGCCCTTCCCAGGGATTCCGCACGCGCGGCTGCCAGGCCACCGGTCCAGGCTGCATCGAGGAAAAAGCAGGCCGCCGTGGAACACCCACCCCCCCTTCACCGGCTGGCTCTCACGGCCCCATGAGCAGAATTGGAAAGGCTGAGTGGGAATTAAAAAAACAACCGCGCGTTACGGCAGACAGAGCAAAGCTGACGGCGTCCCTGTCAAAACACGGACCGCAATTAGCCGGCAAATCCCACTCCGCTTAGATAAAGTCGCGGGACTCTGCTTCTTAATCTTAATGCTGGCAAAATGGCCTCGCGGTAATAAAGCAGGTATCGGGGAACAAAAACAAAGCAGAGATTGGCGTTAAAGATCTGAGTACCAAACGGCAGCGTTAAAGAGGACAGCAACATCGTTTTCTTATTCATATAGTAAAGGCGGCAGTAATCGGCGTTTATCGCACTGCATAAAAAGACAAAAGGGATTTCTTTTTTTTGTTCATAACATCTGCTTTGATATGAATTTATATCCCATGTTCAGAGCGCTAAGCAAACCAGCCCCACCATGCAGTGTGACCTTGGCTGCCTATGTGTTTCCTAGGCAGACTCTCTGAGAACAGCGCACTTCATCGCTCCAAGAAACATCGACCAAACACAGGGGCGGAGATACTTCCAGCACACGCTCCAAGACAGCTGCAGCACATCCACTAACGCTTTACGATGAAATATTGCCTCCTGAGATATTTATTTGTTCTGTGGTTAAAAATAAGACCTTTGTGCATGTGGGCTTCCGGAGGGCACCGCGACTGCGGAGAACTCACAAGTCTCCATACCCTCGTCGTCCTCTTCGGGGGGCATCTTATCGTAGGACTTGTCGATGGCCGCCCGGAAGCTCTCGTTACAGCCCCGCCCCCTTATTATCCGTGGGCGTGGCCGGTGGAAGGGGAGGTCCCCGTTCAGGGTTGCCTCGGCGACAGCAGTCTGTAGGCTCTCCAAAGAGCTGGACTTCTTGAGGCCTAGGGAAGGTCCCACGTCTGGTGTCGAGGACCCTTTTCAAAAAGAAAAAAAACAGTGAACAACGGAAGATAATGAGTTTCGACATCCTTGGTAATGAGGCGCGGTGGTTATCCTAACAACGAAATTGCTATTTCCTTAAAAATAAAAAATAAAAAAAACTAATTTTCACAGAGACAAAAAAAACATTCCCAAGCATTAAACAACCGCTACCACCTTTAATCAGAGCACTTTCAGCAACTGGCTCTGAATTTCAATGCATCTTGACAATAACTTGGTGAGGGGGTCTTGAGGGACAGAGAACTCTACCCCCTTTTTTCCCAGCAGGCGTAGAGAAATGCAGACTGTTCTGAAGACACGGGCTGCTTGAAAGAGATGAGATAGACAGAGAGGGAAGAAAGGGAGCGTGCAGACGAATGGTGAGGAGAGATGGAAAGCACTACTGTGGTGGGTCTGAGAGGAGAGGCAGCTGAAGCCAGGCAGCCATTCAATGGGGAAATGTATGTAATGGCGGACTGCTCTGTTTCAAGAGGAAATGACATCATCGAGGCGCAGAAAAGGACAGAGGGCAGTGGGTAGGTTTTTTTTTTTTGTTTTGTTTAAGTCAAACATTTGTATGTAGCAGGCAGTAGAAGAGGGAGGACATCAATTTGCACCCACCCCCCCAAAGCCACACAAGACATCCATGACACCACAGGCTCTACCAGAGATTAAGCCCCTCAATTGCCACTAACAAGCGCTAAGCCTCACTTCAACGGTCTTAAGAAGATCTAAGCCGGGAATGCGAGTGGACGGCCAAGAGAGGAAACGGTAATCCACAGTCCGAGGGGCGACGGTTCGGCAAGAAACCGCAGCACACATCTGCAAAAGGCACGTCTTGATGGAGGCCACTAGCAGATTAGCAACATCCCTCGAAAAAAAAAGGCCAAGCAGGGTGGGAGAGTTATCTGGGCATCTGGGAAGCCATCACTGCAGTCGTCGGCAAGTATCTATTTGCTTGTCTCGTGCCACGTAGGTTCAAATCCCACGGCCAGCAGAGTAATGTCAACATTGGGCCCTTGAGCTGAAGCCCTTAACCCAAATCACTGCAAGGACTTGCCGGTACCTGTTTTCGTCGCTTTGGGTGAAAGGGTCCACTAAATTAATACACGTAAACCGTGATTTCAATTCATGGTTTAGAGAAAAGGCTTAAATTTTACGTTGCTTATATTGCAAAATATTCCTGGTGGAGATACATTTTTTATATGACAAGTTTGGCTCTCTGAGCAGCTACAAGGGCTACGTGAAAAATGGGCCAATCAGAGGGACTTCCTGGCACAAAAGCAGAATCATGTGATTCGCGGGTGGCTAAATGGGGGGGGGGGAAGAGAGAGGGAATCATACAGTGCCAAGTCAGATGCAGAGCCTGCGACTCTAACCTTTACTGAAGCTCTAAGAGGCTTTTGTGGGGCATGTAGAGGTGGGTGGCGGCGGACGCTGGTCAGCAGCACGCCAGTGTGCCCCCCCCAGACCCTCCGCAGCGCCAATCAGCAGCTGCCATCAGGTTCCCATCAGCAGGATCGGCATTTACGGGCACATGCACATGAAGCAGGCTGGTATTTACAGCCCTTCCACCCGCTCTATGGGTGCCGCCCGCAGACACCGCCGCTGAAGGGATCCGCCCCTCCTACCCGCTGGTTTGCGCTCCCACGGCAGAATTTACCAGGAACACCATTCCGGAATGATTTTAGGATCACGGTGTTTATAAAAGGCTACGGTGATTCCAAAGGGACGGCGAGAGTCCACGTCGGGTGCCGTGTGTGGAGGGCCTTACTCAGTTCTGGGATCGGATCGGACAGCCCCCAGATCGGACAGCACAGGGATGTACACTGATGCTACTGAGGTTTCTGGGTGGGCCAGGGCGTGTGGACATTCAAGTCCATTTCAGTATGAGAATCAACCACACAGTGAAACTTAGCATGGCGAGCAATGCATTCTGGGATGTAGATGGGTTGAAGAAGGTCAAGGACACCTCCCATTTCAGACTGCTCTGATACATTCCATTCAGGCTTAACCGCAAAATGATTTTCCACCCCATTTGGGATAACCGTCCATCCATCCATCTTCCAGCTGCTTAGCTCGGTTAAGGTCATGGGCCTGGATCCTATCTCAGGCACCATCAGGCAGGGTTACACCCCGGATGGGCTGACAGTCAATCAGAGGCCACAAAGCTGCACATCCTCAGTCACACACTATGGGTAATTTACCACTTCACCTCCTAGAGTGTCTGGAGGGCCCACAGGAAACAAGGTCATATAGACGGGTGGCATTCGAACCCACAACCAAAGTAGATGTGAAGCAACCGTGCTATGCATCCCATTTAGAATAAGAAGCTACCATTTTCACCATATTAAATATCAGTTGCAAAAACCAGATGCATAAAAATATATATACAGTATATATGTGTGTGTATATTATTATGGGACTTTTGGTCAAGCCAAGACCGTCTTTGTTTGCAGGGCAATATGGGCACTCAAACCCAGGTTATTTGATGAACGAGCACAGAAGTGGCTGGTGGAACACTGTGAGCGATCCCTGAGGGGAGTATGACCAAGGCTGTCACTATTTATGAGGATGGAGTGATGTCAGCAGATGAGGGTGGGGAGCCGGGGGAATGCAGGCACATTTATCTCTGGGAGCTCCTTACCTTCCATCTCTTCTGGATGAGCAGTGAGGTTAATATCACCAGCTACTGTTAAAAGTACGGACAGCAGGACTTGGTTAGTGGCGCTGCCCGCCCCCACCGGCCGTTTACAGTGCAAATCAGAACTAGGGCTGCAAAATTCTGGGAAGTTGGAAACTTTCCATGGGAATTAACAGCAATATATGGGAAATACTAAAAGTAGACTGGAAATCTGCAAAACTGCAGCAACCAAGGGCTTGTGAGTAACTATGTTAGCATAAAAACACCCACAGTAAGCAAGCACATCAAAACGTACTGCTTATAAGTCATATTCTAGGTTGTATTATTCATACGGTTTCTTTTCTTTGCCGCATCTGACAGCTCCTGCACAGTTCCACAGAGTTCAATATTTCCAAAATTCCCCATCTTAACTTCCCATGGAAAGTTTCTGGAAGTTTACCAGAAGTTTTCTGCCCTTTCGCAAGCCTAATCAGAACACATGCAAATCACAGTCAAAGAAGAGGGAAAGGCTGCCAAAGTCAACAGAGGGAAAAAAACAGAAAGGGATGCAAAGACATTAAACGAGGTGCAGTTGCAGCAGATTCAGAAGCAGGCAAGTTACCCTGCTATATCCTCTGCTATGGCACGGGGCTACATTCTCACACTTATTTCTGTCTTGATCCCCTCCTCCGCAGGATAAACCCAAAACTTCAACGCCAGTTAGCCATAATTTCATGATTATGAGTATCAAATTCACAAATTTCAGCTGCCATTTCAGCTTCAGAAAGACCAGGAGATACGACTGAAAGATTCACACTCCAGAAAAGAAGAGGGTTTGATGAGAAGGTTCAGGATGAGAGGTGCAGGGGAATAAGGGGGGATAAACCCTCAACAAGATTTGAAAATTATACCCACAGACGAGGTCTCATTAAAGGGCCAGACCTATTAGTGTCGGCTGCTATTCTGCGTGTGGCTTAACTGCTAATGTTTAGTCAACGAGCGCATACCACAAACTTGTGTACAGCTTCACCCTGGGGGCCAGACACCATTTCTTGATTCTAGACCTTACCCACTTCGATATTCACCGAGGCAAGAAAGGTCATGTATATTCTTCAAGCACTCTTCCCATTGCTTATGGCAGGGGCACTCAAGTATTTTTCCCCAAGGTCCACATTCCATCAGCAATACAAAGCACAAAGCCAAGGTCCACTGGGCCCTGATAAAATTTTTTCTTGGGGGCTGGGGGGAAAGGGGTTTGTCCCAAATGTGGAAAAAAAACTGCTGAGCCGGTGTGGTAGGGGGAGGGTGGTTACTTTGTGTATTACGTTGCGTCTAAGGTCCAACGGCCCACAGCACTCGCTGCTCCATCGCTAGCCATGCAGATGTGGATCCTTCCACTTCTCCTCGGAGATCACGTGACGTGTCACGCGACATACATAAACTATGAAGCATTATCATTCGGCGTTTGGCATTGCCGGGTCTTACCGAGGTCAGCCTGAATGTCATCCTGTGTTACTGTTTAAGGAAACGGAGATCTCCTGACATCTGTGCCGCCATCACCTCTGGGACGCCCTTCCGCGGGTCAGGCAATGTTTGCCTATTAATGTAAACCCCTCAAAAGTGTGCATCCCCAATGACTCCGAGCAGTGGAGACACCGCTTAGAGGCAGTCACACAGGTCAGGGGGTTTCCCACGAGGAGCGCTAATGTGGAGTGGGGAGTGGATGAGGGACAGGCTGCCCGGAGGTACCTAGATCCATGCTCTTGGACTTGCGCGCCTTGACAACCTCCATCTGGGCAGCGTCGCCGTACTGCTTGGTCCGCTTCTCCGACATGCTCTGCCGGCCGAAGCCCTCCCTCTGAAAGGCATCATCGGGGTCGAGCTCCTGGTCCAGGTCCTGGTCTAGGCTGTGGGGGGTCAACAGAGGAGATTAGGGATTGGTAGGTGGAGTCGCACCTGGCTACAAATGGAAGTGTGCGGGGCCACAACGAGAAGTGGGAGGAGCCATTTGCTGCAGAACTAAATGAGGCGGGGCTCTGAGCCAGGGGGCGGGGCTATGACGTTAAGGACAAGGGAAGGTGCCACAAGCCAGTGCCACTTACGACAAACTCTTAATTGCTTTTGTATAGTTTCAGCGAGTAGATTTATTACACACATCGCCTCCAGTGCTTTCTCATTTAATTACTTAGCGGAAAATGTTTCAAAATTGAACTTTTTCCAAAGCAGTTCAGGTTAAGTACTTTGTTCAAAGCAACACCAAGCAGGATGCTTTTCTGGGACTTTAAACCCCCACCAAATGGATCTCGAGTCCCCGTAGACGGTACGCTGCTGGCTGTTCCAGTAAGTATCAGAACAAATCCATCTAGAGCGTGCAGAGCTCACCTAGGAGCCCAAACCAGCAGGCATCCCATGATGCAGTTGCCTGACTATAAAGACGACATTTTATGATTTAAAAAAAAAAATATTGCTAAATGACATCAACCCCCCTGCACACCTTCCACCTGAACCGAGCATGAGACGCAAGGAGATGCTTACGAGGTTCTTAACCAGCAGGTAGAAGCGAGTCATGATGGTCCCTCCCCATCCCTGAGGAAATGATGGTCCCTCCCCATCCCTGAGGAAATGATGGTCCCTCCCCATCCCTGAGGAAATGATGGTCCTTCCCCATCCCTGATGAAATGATGGTCCTTCCCCATCCCTGAGGAAATGATGGTCCTTCCCCATCCCTGAGGAAATGATAGTCCCTCCCCATCGCTGAACAGCAGACATTCACCTTCACACTAACTCCACACCCGGGCGTAAAGTCAGGCTGCGACAGCTTAGTGGGCAGTGCCACACCGCATCCTGTTTTTCTCGGAGGCGGGGTGGGGGGGGGCGTTCTCGCACCCACAACACGTCACTGGGAGTCCATTGTTCAGGTGCCTGGACTGCTGGCTTCCCTCTACTGACCTGCAGCACTTCAGAACGAGGACCAGTCTCCAAACTCCAAAAGACCAGTCCGCCAAGACAAGCTGTGCCTGACAGCAAAGCGTGCAACTTTGACGCAGGCACTGTCAAAACGACTCTGGCTGATGTCACTTCCTGTAGCGGCTCAGCATGCACCCTATCCCCTCCATCTGACAACAGGCGACGGTTTTCTTCTCTGAGGATGAATGTTACTCTAAAAACAAGGGCCAGTTATGATTCTTGTGGGCTGAGATCAAACAGGGTGAAACACGATCTGTCAGGAAGGTGAGGAGATGTTCCACACTGATCAGAACAGCATTACTTATTTTCCATGACTGTTTCTCATCCAGCGTTGAATAGTCGTGACCTTGATCCTACAAAGACCCAGGCATCCCTGAGTCACCTTATTTTACATGGTAAATGTTATCGGCAGACGGCAACAACCCATTTCCTCTATACACATGCACGATGCAGGGAAATGAACTTTTTTGATATTTTGACCCAAATCCAGTCTCGTCCAATACATCAAATCCACCATTATCCTATGAAGAACTCTTTCAGGTCACCTTCAGTCATTACAGATCAACTCTGGTCTCCATGCATCCGTCTGCTCTTAAACCCCCCCTAGCCTCTAGCCATCCGCTGGGAGGGAAGCATTTTGTTTGACTTTTCATGCCATTTATGCATCCACAGATGATATTTCTTTCCAAATTACAAATGATATGACAAATGGTTTCCTGCACTGGCTGCTCCAAGCCCTGACCTCCAAATGATTATTTACGGAGTTCTTATACATTAAGTAGAACGTCAGGCCTTTCTGGCGAGCAGGCTGCCCACGCCCTCGTTATCCAGCTGCAGTGGCGTCGAGCGCATTGATATTCTGAGGCTCCGCGGCCGGTATTGTGATTCTGGATGACGGTTGGGTGCCAAAGGGAAAAGTACAGCTGAATTATTTGGCACGAGAGCAAGCGCGTGTGTGGGAAGAACTGGACTCGTCTCAGCGACCAGATCCAGAGGACAGGGGGGATCTGCAGGATGGGGCAGGGCGATTTGATTGGCACCCTCAAGATGCATGGAAAAGGCAAACTGAGGAACATGGGCAGCTCAAAACAAAAATCCAAACACATGAGAGCCAGGCTCCTGCTCTCCTCCTAAGAAACACTGTGAACTCTACTTACATTCATTTGGGTACAGGCGAATGGAGAGGCGTGTTCCCTGAACTTACACATCCTCCGCCTGCTTCACGGCACACAGCGGAAATGACTGTGGTATCGACATGATTCAGAGGCCGGGCATGGGTTGGGTCAACGGGCGAGGACTGTGATCAGAAAGTTGCAGGTTTGTCTCCCGTCCTTGATGGAATCGACGCATCTCCACTGGGCCCTTCAGTAAGCACCATAATTCTTTGAAAAATGTTTTCCTTAAAGGAGGAGAAAATGTGATACGCAACAACTAAAGCATTCCGGAGCAGAGATTGGGAGGTGGAGTCACACCAGGTTATAAATGTAAGAGGTGTGGCCACGACACAGAGGCGGAGCCATTTCCTGCATAACAAAAAGGGGGCGGAGCTACAAAGCAGGTGGCAAATGCCAAATAAGGTACCATTTCATTTTAGTTTACCATTCACCCTCTATAGGGATTTGCTGGTATACATTTGTGCATGTCGATATCAATCACATCAACATAAAACATCTCAGAATTCCTAAGCTCCCACAAATAACCCTAAGCTGCCCCCCATCGGGTCAAGAGTGCATATTTTTCTTTAGTAAATCTATAAATGGAGGCTCTGGAGATGCCTAACACGCGAGCCTGACCGGATCTCCATCTATACCCGCTGTGCCCGGAGTGCCTTCGGAGAACCGCCGTCTTCTGAGCGTGCCTGGCAAGCCCGTCCGCGCTCTCCCGGCGAGTGGCCCCCGGCCAATCCAATCTGCGAGGCCCCCTTTGCCGGCGCCTTGAGGAATGGGCGCTGTGCGTCCGGCTCCCCGCCGCGCTCGCACTATTGCCATCGCGACCGAGCGGCGCGGCCCATCCAATCAGCATTAGCGGCCCCCAGTCGCCGGAGCGCGGCGAGAGTCCTCAGGGTGATATTAAGGAGGCGGTCGGTGCATTTTTATTACCCCCCCTTCTTGAATCTTCACAAGAGCTCATGGAAGCAGCCAATACGGGAAACGTACTCATGTCACAGCCCGACAGCTGAGGTCCAGTGATAAAAGCTACAACAAAAACACCGTGGAAACCCGACCAAACGCCACGGAGAGAAGCTTCAGGTACAATTTTGTATATTTATTTTTAAAAGATGAAGTCGCAGCCCCCCCACCACGTCGATGCGGGGCTAGGTGAGCGTGTGATGAATGCTGCCAGCAGGTGCAGATCCGCATTAGCCCAGCCAAGTTAATGCACAGTCATTCCGGCTCGGACGCATTGTGCTCAGTCCGTCCAGCGGGGGGCGCCACCCCACGGGCGCCTCAGTCTTAATCTCTGTAGCCATGCTGGCTGGCTTCGCCGCAAGCTGCCATATGCTCGCTTGGACTGCCGGAAGAAGGGATTTGTATGTGGCTCGCGTTCAAGATACGCTTTTCTTTCGAGGGGCCAGTGAAAAACCGAAGGGGGCTCTCTCTCTCTCTTTCTGGCGCCTGGAGTAGCTCACTGAGGAGCCTCCTCGGCCCCCCGCCGCCTCAGGTGGCGTCCCGCGCCCCCGACGTCGGCTAAAGCAGCAGGCGGCGTAGATAACAAAGCCCACTGCGAACAACGCCGCGTTTGTCTTCTCACTGCTCAGCCAAGAAGTTACACCGCATAATTGACATTTATTTAGACGCCGAGCGGGCGCCATTGTGCGAATCCACCAACGGCTCACCCTGATTCTTTCACTGCATTATATAGTTACTTAGCTAATGTTTTTAAGGAAAGCGCCAAACCGAAAATAAGCTACTCTCCGCGATCTGAGGGCCGTAGGGATTCATAAAAACAGGCGCAGCACCGATAAACAGAAGCATTTACTCGCTGTCCTTCTCCGGTAAAATGCATCTAAGATGAAACTTCCCATAAAACTTCTGCGCTCGTTCACACACAAAATGCTTCTTTCACAAGAATCGCAGGCGCTCTTTAACCGGCTGGGAACCGACGGTCCAAAAAAAAAAGCAATTAATTTTTAAGATTCTAAGAGTGTTCGGTCAGGGTCCCTGATGCGAATGGCGCATCTGACAAAACGGCATTTAATGCGCAAAACTAGGTTGCCGTGTTAATGGGTTGCATGCGGGCGACGCTTTGCCATTCATCTTCCACCTGAATGGGATCTGGAGGTGGACCCCAGCCGGCCATGTCAAGAGCAGAAACTAGGTCACATGTCAACAGGTCATGTGACCTCTGAACCTCCACCGTCATCATCTACTATGGAGGCATCCAAAGAGCAAAGTGTGGGGACCACCTAAATGGAAACACGGTCGAGTCAGACGAATGCAACAAAACAAGCTGCTCCTCTCTTCACCCAGGAGCCGCATAACGATTGTGTCAGGCTGCGTGTCGTTATCTGTGTGCGTAAACAGTGAGTGTAGACGGTGAAGGATTCCAGGATCTGAACCAGCATTCTTCAGGTGCTCTGCTTCGTTTGAGAGATTTGGGATAAAACACTTACGGATGAGCCTGCTTAGCACGTTACGAAACCTCGGAAATTAGCTACCGCCATGGTCGCCACGGAAAGCTAGGGAATCTGAACCGACAAGCGCGGTATTTGCGGTTGCTACCGCGATGCCTCCCTCCGTTTCTCCTCAAAGAATAACGCCGGGGGACGTGGCATGGAGTGGAAAAGCGGACAGCAGGCTTCTCACGTTCTGTAGCTAATAAACACGGACGCAGCGATAATGACCCGAAACAGGTATAGCCGGATCGGCTCACCGCTCGGCCTGCATGTGAATCTCCTTGGTCCAGGAGGAGGGGGACTCGGCGGCGAAGCCCGTGTCGTCGCGAGAGCTGGAGGACGAGTGGTCGGAGAGCTGGGGGCCGGGCAACGCGGGGGGCCTGTCATCCTCGATGATGATGGTGTCGTCCTGGGGCATGTTCACGGTGGGAGACAGCTGGTAGTTACCTGAGCGGAGAGAGAGAGGGGAAGGAGTGGAAGTCAGTCTGTGTAAAGGACGACATCACAAATAGCGACAAGGCCGGCATCCTCCTCCGCTCTCCCAGGGTCAGTTAGCCATATCTAATCGTTAACGATAATGAGCCGCTAAGTGTTTTAGCGACCAGCTAATGCTGCACATGTCAGTCTTGGATCTAAATGTTCTTCACATTTAGATCTGCGTTTATAATCGCTCGTTTGCTGAAGAGATTAAGGATTGAACGTTTTTACCCACCTATCCAGTATAAAATGTACGTGGGTGGCATATCTGCCATTGAAGAGCAGCTTATATAAACATATTCCTCCCATCCTTGGGGTTCCCTTGCTTGGTCCCAGCGAATCCTGGGACTGCAAGACTTCAACGACTATAGTAGCTTACAAGATTAATCAACGGGATATTGTTACACTGTGTCCATCCATATTAATGCAGCAAGCGTGGAATAAACATATATGTGGTAGATAGTATGTTAATGAAATATGAATCACAGGGAACAGAACAAGTCACGGCTCTGTTTTCTGTAAACTGGCTCCTGGCTGCTCCAGTGTGTTTACGTCCCCCCCCCCCCAGGCTAATACATAAATATGCTTTGAGAACATCTTCAGGCTGAACCATGTGACAGGATGGGCAGGGTGGGGATCTTTTTTATTATTATTATTTTTTTAAGGGGTAACAGTAACCAAGTAGAGAGGGAAATTGACACCAATGCAAAAGTCATGTGGCTCAACAAAGACCAATGAAAAAGAAGCTGTTTGTTGGCTGCTGGTAATCTCAGGACCTGTGTACGGACATCGCTGCCGGAGACAGCGGAGAGTAGATAAAAACAAGCAAAGAGGCCTGCATGTGCACAGGGGACGAGAGCAGGTGAGCCAAGTTATCACAGATCATCGCGGTCACCTGACGTCCTTTCGTAGTATGACAGTGGCCGGACCCATTTCAGATAAACACACACAGAGCCTACCCATGCTAACATACATTTATAGCATCTCCCTGTTCCTATTCACAAGGCCTGTTTCTGCTATCCCGGTCTCACAGCTGATGTCAGCACGACCATTAGTCAGCTAAGCTTCCTGGGCATAAAGACGCAGGCCTGCATTTAAGCGTAATGCAGGCAATCGCTGAATGACATGGAAGGGGGGGGGAGCCCTAAAACAAGCAAGCAAAACAAGTAACGATCAAACATATTTTCCATTAAGGTTTCGGTTCAGTTCCCTGTAATGACCGTTTTCCACAGACTGCAGGAATTTTGCCATTCTGTTGCTGTACTGCTCCAGTACAGCTGTAATTATTACCAGAGCAACACAACATTTCCTGGCATGATACAAGTGAGTATTGCTTCACTTTATCCCCCGCGAAAAACAAGAGTTTTTTTTTTCCCCCCAGATACTAAAATGAAGCAGCGTTACTTCTGACAGTACTGCTATGACAGAATTATATTTTCAGTATTAATGACTTTTCCGTGTCATGGCGGGTTCCCCTCCGCAGAAATCCACAGGTGCAGCACTCCAGCGTGGCTGTGCAGCGTCTTCAGCGCATTTACAGCCGACTGCTGGGACCAATCCGAACGTCGAAGACTGAAGTGGGCGGGGCACACCGTCCTCTAGCAGTCCACCTCCAGAACAAAGCAGGGCCAAGCAGAACCAGACCCTCTTCCCTATCCTTCCAGTTATTTGTTTTGTTTGTTTTTTTTTTTTTTTTTTAGACAAAACACCTAAGGAGCAAGTCCTGACAAGCGGGATGCGCTACATCCATGCGCGATGTGAGACGGGAACGGCGTGGACGAGAATGCCGGCAGACAGGAGCGAGGCAGGAGACAGGTCCGAAGCGGAGCCTCCGGCGGAGCGGGATTTGAGGCGGCGAGGCGGACGGCTGGCGGCGGGGGCCGATGCGGAACATCTCAAACGACACGCTGGTTGGGAAAACAAATGGAAGGAACAAAAACAGAAGCTTGCGGCTTGCGGTACACGCAGAGACCTCAGAATGAAGTAAAGTCCAGCCTGACGCAAGGTAGCAGACCTCCAGCGTTTGGGCGGCGGAACAAAACAGCAGCTCCAGGCCTAACTGACAGGCCTGCTAACAGGCTGCGTCCCAGCGTGGGTGGGGGAGGGGGGCCTGCTTCCTGTGGCAAGCAGTTTGGTGATATGATGCAAGCCGAGTTTTAATTGCCGCCACAGGATACTCACCCGTGATTCCTGTACTCTGCTTTGGCCTGGTTAGGGGTCGAAAATGCATTTCCAAATTAAATGTTACACCACGTTACGGAAAAGCCACGCAATCAAAACAGCAAGTGTGGGACGGAGAGAGACAGGGGGCATTATGACTACCCCGGACCAGAAACAGGAGCCAGGACAACAACCGAGCATCACGAGGTCTGCTAAGGAGAACCTGCCTTGGGAGAACCTGCCTCGGGAGAACCTGCCTCGGGAGAACCTGCCTCGGGAGAACCTGCCTCAGGTGATCAGCCTTGTGCTGCAAGTGTTAAACACTGGGAGGTTAAGTCAAGGACAATGGTTCAGTCCCCTAACTGGTTTGTTTAGGTAGCTCTTCATCACTCAGCTGAAGCTCTAGAAACACTGATTACTTCAATTGACTTCTGATCCTACATCATCACGAGAAACATCAGGGAATGTGTCAAACGGGAATGAACCGACCTAAAATAAAGGCACTTCAATCGGCATGCATCCATCATGCTCACTTGCCAAATTTGCCCATCAGCTGTCTATTTTTCCCATAATTCCTTCTTGCACGACGACTGCGCACACACAGACACACTTACAGACACCCCTGCACTGCTCTGTTCCTCTTACACACGCACACACATTCACTAAAGATTATCAGCACGCTTCAGTCAGCAACCATGAATCAAGTTAACCATGATGAAGGCCGCAGGGCCCGACAGCCACTGCATACGGTTATGGAGCCGATGTGGACTATCGCAATGTCCTTTTATGGTGGATTTAAAAACAAAAAATTCTTCACTCGTCCTCTTGGGATCCTTTGACCAAAGATCAGAAATTTCCAGGACACATAAATTCTTAATAATTAATCACTGACTGAACATAGAGGCCAGCTGACTCACTCTGACAGGTCTGCAAGCTTCAGGAGGAGCCTGTGTTGTGGGGGACCACCAGCCTGCCCCCAAAGCCTTTCCTTCCCAGCGCTTCCCAAGCAGTCGCTGGAAGACGGCGTGCAGCATTTCAGGAGCCTACGCCAGCTACACGCCTAACCTACCCACAGTGTGTAATCACACTTTCCACCTCATTACAGTCCTTTACACTTGCGTTTTACGCACCGGAAAAAGGCGGCGCACATTTCGAAAGACTGATTTATAAACGCGTAAGAAGTAATTAACCTGCTATTCAAAATTAATGGCATGTTCATCTGGAACACGAAACTATATTCATATTTTATGAAAAAAAAAATTAATAAGCCATAGAAAACCTAATAAAACCCACAAAAGCTGAAAGTGTGAGGCATTCATCTCATTTTCAACACAAAAGAGCACAATAAAGTTATTCTTCCCCCGATTAACAAGCTGCCACCCTGCCTCAGTGAATGCAAAGGTCCATTAACCCCTCTGTAGAGGGAAGCCCTGGACTGCGTGGCATCCCGAGCGCCCAGTTCGAACCCCGAGACGCGAGAGAGGTCGGCTCATTAAACTGTCTACCTCCCGCTAAAGGTCCCTCTTTTGACAGAGATGCCAATATCCCATCATCGCTATGGCAACCCCAGGTGCTGGACCAGATCCTGCAGGCAGAGGCCATTTGAAGCTCTTTTGTGCCGCGGTAAATTAAATCTCCATGCAGGGCTGATTTTCAAACACTAAGAATGCCAAATAAATATTAATGGCGGGGGCACACCTAAAAAGACGCACGCGAAAAGGTTTGGCACAA
This sequence comes from Cyphomyrus plagiostoma, assembly GCA_019775915.2. Classification (NCBI taxonomy): domain Eukaryota; kingdom Metazoa; phylum Chordata; class Actinopteri; order Osteoglossiformes; family Mormyridae; genus Cyphomyrus; species Cyphomyrus plagiostoma. Next base: position 11,202,167 of record JABFEA020000085.1, read on the forward strand.
AAAAATTACTTGAAACACTGACTCTTTGAATAAAAGCAGATTTTCTACTGAGACAAGAGCCTTGAGTCGAGGTAAACTGCCTCTACCCTAGTAGGGCTGGAGGCACATAATTACTGCTGGGAACTGGGAGAGGAAAAGACAGATATTCCCCAGTGACCATCCACCAATCGGATATTTCCTGTCTGAGTCTAAGGCCGCCAACCCTTTTGTCATTTTACTTCCTGCTGCGATGTTCTGGAATTCTCCAAGCAGGGGAGTCACTGGGAGGGGCGTGCCCTGACGCGTTCTACTTCTGCCACTGACCGCCGGTGCTCCTGGGCCAGCTTCTGATTGGTTAGTTCTGGGCCAGCTTCTGACTGGTTAGTTCTGGGCCAGCTTCTGATCGGTTAGTTCTGTAGCATGAGCGGGAAAGGGCGTACGATGGCGGCGGCCGGCCTCACCCATCATCCTGCGCGCGGCGGCCGCTCGCGGTGACAGGCTGACGTCCGGCTCCTCCAGGGCCCCGTACAGCGAGTGGGAGATGCGCCGCTCCCGGTCATCCAGCAGGGGGCTGAGGTGCAACTCGGACCCTGAGGGGCTTCCCTGCAGCTCCAGCTGTAACACAGAGGGGCAGGAATGGTCAAGACGTGAGCCTCAATCAGAACAGGATGGAGCGCATTACCAACACCATTTTTATTTGGTTATTACCATTTTACTACACATTTAATGGTTAGCAGCTGCGTAGTATTCCAGACCCCCCCCCCCCCTCAGGCAAACTGACCTCCATGCCAAACCTGCCATTCTAGCTAACGAGGGACACTGGCATAGGGGCAGCAGAGGTAGAGCGATTGCCCCACCACAGCTGGTAGTACCGGATATCAGCCAGCGGGGGGGGGGACGGGGTGTTTGGTGGGGGGGGGGCGGTCTGAGCTGGCATTCAGTGCAAGGACAAACATGCCAAGATTTCCATTAATAGTCAAATAAGCTGCTTTTTGCCACCAGCAGGCGACCAGGTATTATTTTAGGGTTTTTTGTGGACATGCGCTCGTCGGCTTACAAACAGGGATGGTGGGGCAGCAGGCAGAAAGACACACCACCCAGAACGTGGGACAGCACAGCCTCCGTCGCCCCCCAGGAGCTACACATCGCCCAGAGACAAAAAGGACCCCCTCGGACAGCCCTCGGAGGAAAAACGCCAGGGTCGTCCATCATCGTGCCTGCGGGGGGGGGAACGGATGCGCCGTCGTTCCGGTTACCCCCGGCGACCGAAGCCTCTCACGGTTCAGGGGAAAACCTGCCGTCCATCTGGTGCAAAGGACGGCAAGTTGCGGGGGAAAGCGGAGCTCGAGTCTAAGGAGGCCTGATAGCAAGAGACAGCTGGTGTGAAAACAGGAGTGATGCACAAAGGGGCCGACCCAATTACAATGAGAGCCACCGGCATCGACAGACACAGAATCTCCCACGCAGCTCCAAGCGGAAGCCCTTTCTCCCAGCTTCAAACTCCTGGTGCGTATTGGCAGTCAAGGAGAAGCCCAGCGGTGAAGCCGTTAGCTCTGCGTAGCGTCATGTGACCGGGTGACATTAAGAAGCGGTCATTACCAAACTAGGTGGAGAGAGAGATGAATTTAGAGCGAGTTACTGGTCCGGGTTGCTCGGTGGGCTTCCAGAGCATAACAGTGCTGACATACAGCACAGAGATCGGGATGGAAGAGATCGAGTAAGACGGTCTGTGGAAGATGTGCAAAGCCAGGAAACACATTAAAAACAGATGGAAAGCAGACATCAGATATATGAAATCCTTTGTATCTGTTTACTTGTGATGGGCAACAAGTATAGAGCGCCCCCTGCTGAAAAAAATGTCGGTGATGCCTGTCCCATCTGTCAGGTGCAAATGATGGTCTGAGGTCTGCATAGCAGCTGCATCTCACCGAATCACATCCTCCCCCCCCCCCAATCTGTCACCGTGAGCCTTCCAGCCGCGCGTCCGTCACTCACATGTGGGGGGGGGGGGGGGGGGAAATCGCAGTCTCTCCCGTGTCCTGAAGCGCCACCCAAATGTCACCCGGCAAATTACACTTCACACGAAAAACCAGCCTAGGTTGATATGTAAGGTATATTAGTGTAATACACTTCAATGTTTATTAGTGCCATAAACCGGGAAGATTTACTAGTATGGCTTTTTAACCAGGGTTTAACTGTAGGGTGTTGTGGAGTCTCTCTGGGAAGCAACGTAGCCGCAAAAGCCCCAAGGTTGTGGGTTCGACTGCTCTCCCCCTGCTCTATGTGTGTGAGGTTTCATATATTTTCCCTCTGTCGGCATGAATTTCCTCCCACAGCCCAAAAACATGGGGTGTAAGTGGATCGGTGCCGTTAATCGGCCCATATAGGGAATCTCACACCCTGGGACAGCCTCAAGGCTGGGGCTGCAGAAGCAGGTTCTGGAAAACGGGATGGGATTTTTTAACGAGAGTCAGCTTTTATTTTTACAAACTTACACACCGGCTATTAGTGAGTTTCAGTGATACAAGGCCTTTATTAGCCTGTAAACTCTGCATGCGCTGGATGTGTTTCTGGCAGACACACTTTCAGGCGGCCAATCGCCCAAGTTAAGAGGAGAAACACGCACGGTTTTCCTGCCCCGGGTTCGAACACGTGAATATTCACTCTGTTCCCCATTAAAAGGACCCCCCGCGATGCGCTTAAAAGATCGTAAATACAGCCCTTTAAAGAACCCGCAAGCAGCCCTAGAGCCTATAATAGCAGCCCTGCCAACTAGGAGAGGACGTAAATTGGGTTTTAAGAAGTCCCTACCCTGGCACGGCGGGATCCCCGGACAGCCCGTGGTGGCCCTCACCGCGCCAATCATTCCGTAGGTGCTCTGGCCCCCCAAGTCCCATAACTCGCTAAATCCGGAGCATTCGCCAGAATGACGACTCCCCGCTTCCGATCAGCCGAGCTTTTCAAAGGTGGCGTCAGGCCTAATGCCGGCTTTCTGGGGTGTTTTTATTGTTATTACCGCTCGAAATGGGCACTTTGGCAACCGAAATGTCACTTTCCTTCATGAAAGGCAGCCATGTTGGAGGGAGCGAACTCAACCACACTTTAGAAGATAAAGTGTACTTTTAATGACCAGAGAACTAAGACTTGCCAGCTGAATGTTTTGAACTGCAAATAACTAAACAAACAGATAACTTATAGAAAGCATTTCTATATGACGTATAGAAAACGGATATACAAATCTATACAAACATATATATATATATATATATATACATGTTGAGAAATTTACATTGGTCATCAGTAGGCATCGGTAGTTGACCAGCGTCTCTGGAAAACCCCGCACAGAGCCCGTTTGCTGGTCTCAACGAGCTGGGTGGATCCACCATTACGCACTGTGGCTTTCCTCCAGAGATGGCTACTGAAACGCGCACGGTCGCTGAGCATATATACAAAACAAGCCCTTTTTGGGCCAAGGAGGATGCGTGGGGAGCGGCGGTATGAAATACTGACACGGAGTGCGCATGTGCGACCACTCACACGCCTCTGGGACGGTTAGCCGAAGGCTAACGGGCGACCTGGAGGTTCGTGGCAACGGGAACACAAATGAGACGTTAACCCCTCCGTCTGAGATGCGGGTGGCAGACACACACGATCCGTCGGGGGATCCCGGTCGGGAAGAAGAAGGATGTGGGAGGCGGCGAAATTCCTTCAGCTCGCCTTATTTTAGGCCGGAGGGGAGAGGCATTCATCAGGACCAACATGGAGGCAGAGGGAACCTCTTGAGATGCAACAGGAGAAGGTCTCTGTCATACGGCTTCAGCCCCACCTGCGAGAACCTCGACCGGCCAAACAAACAAGCACTTCCACACAATTCACTTGTACTAAACGAGAACGGTGACTGCCTATACAGCCCAGACAGACCATCCAGGTAATGTGGGATCATTCATGTAACACAGGACTTTGAGTGAACAACATTAGCGCATGCAGAAAGGGAGATGAGCGGAATGCTCGCGTGTGGCCATGTCTCCGGCCTGGGGGGACGTGGGAGAGCGGCCTCTGCTTCCCAGCCCAGCGTATGACGAGCCGGCATCTTATCCTCCAAGCTCGCCATCCAGGGCGCTTGTCATCCCAGTCAACACTGGCACCGATTCGTCACTTAACACTTCATTATGCTCAGGGACCGGCTAACCGCCTCAATGCTCGACAGAGGAGGAGAGCTTAGCTGAACTCAGGTACGGCCCTCCCCTACTTGAGATTCAACCCGACAGCCTATAAATCTGATCTCTGAGTAATCGTGAGCGATATGTGACACTGTCAAGCTTTCGCCTTCGCACTAAGGTGAGTGTGCCACGAAGGAGCATCTACAGACAAGCGATGTGCATAGAAATATACACGCGATGTGCATAGAAATATACAAGCGATGTGCATAGAAATATACAAGCGATGTGTATAGAAATATCACTCATGTTGGTTGGAAGATATTTGGAGAGGGGTCACTGCCCCTGCTTTTAATATTTCATGATGGGGGGGGGGAGAGAGATCTGCCAACGTTCCTAATATTCCTGTCGCCTGTAAAAATGTGATGATCTTCACAGAAATAATAAACAGGGCAGAAATAAAATTTTTTAATCATCTCTCATTACCTCATTCCGCTTGGCGACCCTCCTGGCAACGATGAGCTGGATCGTGCCACGCTTGTTGCCCTCGGTGGACATAGACTTGCGCAGCGTTTCCATGGCATCCTGGTTCGTCTTGCCCAGCAACGACTCCCCGTTCACCGCGATTAACTGGTCGTTGACTCTAAGCCTCCCATCCTAAACAAAAAAAAAACAACAACAAAAAACAGAGGACAATAAATCTGCAATTTAAATGAAGCTCATTCTGGATTGTTCTACATACACATTCGCCACCGACAAATGCAATAAGGAATTCCCCTTTGTGTGACACTACTGTTGTATTTCATTAGGAACACGGCACTTCATCTTACTGACGACGCGCGACTCCGAGCTACGCGGAGAGTAAACATCTATTCAGGAGGTATTGATTTTCCGCGCTCCTGTATCACTGCACTTTGGCTTCTTATGCAGAGAGAGACTCGTTTAATCTTCTGAGGTGAGCATTAATATTACCGAGGGTGTCACAGCCGGCACAGAGGCCAATTAATGATCTGAGGGCGAGAGGACTGAGGAAGGCGTGCCCGCGAGGCTTGGGGAGGCGGAGTGACTTATTTAATTTAGTGACATCTTTCACACCTTGTCCTTTAAGACTGCTGGATGTTGTTTCTTTTGTTGGGTAACTACTTGGCTCAGAGCTACAAGGACAGGTGATCCCTTGGCATCTGAGCCGCAGATGTTTGGGGTTGATGGGAGTTTTACTTACGCAAAAATATTCTGAGGGCAAAATGAGAAATAATTGGTTCCGAGAGATAACCAATCAGATTGTAATAGAGGTGTGGGTCCAAGCAACTAGTTTTGACCCCGCCTCCTCCAGTTGCTTGAACCCACCTCGTGTACAATCTGACTGGTATCTCATTTTTGTACAAGTACTCCCACAAGCATGTTTGGGATACAGTTCAAGATCATCAACACCGAGGTTACAAGCAGAGGGAGAGGCTGAGAGGATGAAGAGTTGGGTGATTATGGGATGGAAATGGTGAGCCCGGCCTTGCCTTGCATGCCGCTCCGCCATGGATGATGGACTTGACGAAGATGCCCAGGTCGGCGTGGTTCTCCTTGGACCTGTTGCCCTTGACGCTGACCCCCAGCCCAGCAGAACCTGAGTCATTGAGCGGGATCTCGAAAGTGTGGAACTCCCGGGTTCCGTCAGGTGTCAGAACCAGGTCGTCGTCCTCCGATTTCTATGGGAGAGACGCAGCGTAAGAGAGGAATCGTGCAAAGTCCATAACGGGCCTCCACATCAGCAAGAAGCTTTGAAAAGCACCTCGTTAGTTGCAATGACAGCAATTATTATTCAGGAAATATTCCACATTTCAGACCAGCCAGAACAATCAGGAAGCAGTTTGACGTTCTTGTGTGTTCGGTTGCCCACCCCCCGATAAAGATGAGGTCATTCTGAAATTTAAATGAGCCCCCGCTTCAGGCTTAAACCTCAGCCAGAAACACATTCCCTCCCCACCCAACGCGAGCTACAGGGAAGGAGTGTCAAAGCAGAGCGGCCGGCCATGCAAAGCCATGCATGACAAACTCCGTCGCTAAGGAGGGGGGGCTTCCGGAAACGAGGGATGATCACCAGTAGCCGGGGCTTCATGGCGGCGACGCCGGACGGAGCAGCCCCCCCCGGGCGGAGAGAGCGGGCTGGGGGGGCAGCACAGACAACCTTTCCAGCAGCCTCCCTGCATCCTAATCAGCCGTGTGGGGTGTGAAAATGGGGGGGGGATTTCTGTCTCGTAAATAACGCGCACGGCTCCAGCTCAGAGCGAGAGGCGCAGTCAGCGGACCGTGCGAGTCGCACAAGCGGCCCACGTGCAATTAATTAGTATTAATTGTGCGACGAGGCTGCAACGCGACGGGGACGTGGCTGAAACGCCCTTTAGGCAACCCCCCCCCCCATTTATTTTAACCCACCTGTGTGGGGGGTTTGACCCCTGTGGTCAAATCCCACATCTCTCAATATCGGGGGAGGGCAGGGAATACTGGTGTCCTGTTTGTTTGTGCAAAAGTGGTGACGGTCCCTTCACTGACAGCGCGAGGGAAACGTGTTCCCCAGGCGCCAAAGGCCGCAACGCAAGAAGAGTTGCATTCTTTACGACATGCATCAAATGGCAAAAACAAAGAGAGCATGCTTGCAATGGGAGGGACATTCGGCATTGCCGAAGCCGTCATGATATATATTAGAAGATGACTTCACACACACTGACGGGATCATTTTTGTTATTTTTTTGCTGGCAGAACAGTGTCAGAGAGACAGATTTTTCCCGGAATCATTGGCCATAAATCCACGCTTTGGAAGAGAGAGATCATGTTAACAGATGTAAGGAGAGCCCAGATCTCTGTTCAACAGGCCATTACAAGACTGCAGAAAAACAGAGTGGGTTTCATTTGCAAACCACAACACTAGCACTTCACTTAATGTGAGAATAAACTTATTCCAGCACTGAACTTCTTACTAAAGCTCCAAATTTTATTCCACCCTGGCTAAAAAAACAAATGGCGCCACAAATCATTACCATATTTCCCTATATATAGAGGACATAGAAAAATAAATCGGAAATGAGCTGAACATATGTTGCACCCCATTCAAACTGGTTTAAAATAAAGATTTCATACAGACTCGTCTCTTCAATGCCCTTGAACAGCAGCCTACAATCCATTACACCCGTTACACAGACCTCACCAGGTATACAGTCATTCACGTACCTGAATAATTAATTAATTTACAATCAAGCCATGTCGTATGGTAATTAACACTGGCTGTTTATAGACCAGGGTGGAATCACATTATGCATGGAGAAGTGGAATTAATGGAGGTTAGGCGCAGTGGAGAGCGATCTCAGTCAAACGGTGGCATTCGCTTTATATTTTCTCAATCCTCCTCCACCCCCCCCCCACCACGTCCAATCACATCTTTCAGGCGAAGCGTCACCTGGGACGATTAGCGGGAAACTTTCCACAAATGCCTTGATTTGGTCACACCGGTGATGAGTTTGAAAAGCCTAAAAGGAAGCAACGAAGCGTATAATTGGGAGAGGAGCGACACGGCTGATGAGCATTGTTCCTGGGCGCCGGCGAGCGGAGCCCCCAGAATACCAAAGTGCCGCGCTGCCTCGTCCCGCAGTCCCGCGCCCAGGGGGCCCGCATACAAAGACCTTCGGCGATGGGGCCCCGGCAGAGGTGAAAATCCGCCCCTGGGAGGTCACATGACCCTCAGCAAGACCAGAGAGTCTTCTCGGGAGACAACAAGGCAGACTGGGGCCGCACAAGCCCAGCGCAGTCCAATTCTGCACTCTACCGGCTACACGATTAACCAATAGGGTTGAAGAATTTATTTTTTCCTGAGTCTCATTGGGTGACTGTGAGAGAAAGAGCCCAAGAGGGAGGTAGTTCAGTCATCTGAAAAGATCCAGGATCAGAGAGGCCCACTCTAAGCCATCAGATACTGTACCGGAGGATAAAGGAAGGAGCTCCGGGATCTGCTTTCATTTGAGAAACAACAGGCCGGACCCCATAAACAGCCTCCACTCTTCTCGTGTACTAATCAAAAGCAGGAGGCAGACCCACGCGCTTTCAGAGCCGGTTAGCCAGGCCGCTCCTTGGCATACGTTTAATTATGCCAGCACATTGTTCCGGGCTACAGCTGGCACTCGCACTGCCGTAAAAGCAAGGCCGGGCCCCGCACAAGCGATCCGCAGTAACCAATACGACCTCGTCATTACAAAAGGGAGCACTAACTCCGAGAGCCGCGGCTGCGAACGGTCTAGAGCAGTCTAGAACAGGCTAGAGCGGTGTTTCCCAATCCAGTCCGTGGGTCCCTGAGGACCAGCTTGAGAAACACTGTTCTAGAACATTCCATAGCTTTGGCATCGCCGTCACAGGAAAATGGGAAGGGAAGAGCATTAAAGAACAGCAGAAGACCTGTATAACTCAGGGGTTAGGAGGCAAATCCCTTTACTGACCTGTAACCCGTCACTAAAACTTGGTCCAGGTTTCATGCCAGAAGTTATTGTTAAGTTCAGTCAGAGAAAACTTTTTTCTGTGAGTGGCTTCATGGTGTTGGGTTTAAATTCCAGGGGTGCCAGAAAGCATCCCCCATCCCATCCTCCGATTCCCGTATCCCGTGGATCTGCTCAGGTGTTTCCACACACCTCACATGGCATCTCGCGCTCCCCGAGACGAGCCCTCGCTCCCGCCTCACGCTGAGACACTGCGCCCCCCCCCCCCCACTCCTGTATCCTCAGCATCTCACCCCACCCATCACAGCACCTTTCAGCACAGACCCTGCAAAGAGCAGATACGGCAGTGGCATCACGCAAGCGCCTTCTCCAGGTCAGAATGTCAAGAGCGACCGCAATATCAAGATTCCGCCGCTTTAGTGTCGAACCCCGGACAGATGAATGTGATTCCTCAAACCCGCAGACAGCATCAGGACAGCAAAGGTTACTGTCTGCTGTCTGGATATCAAACAGCCAAGGCATGATGGGAACTAGAGGGGTGTACCATGTGGTGGTGGTGGGGGGGGGGGGGTAAAACAGGGTCAGGAGAGAGTGTTGTGATTACCTCAAACTGCCAGTGACAGCCCCCGCCCCCCACACACCTCCCAGAGTGCAACTGAGGGAACAGCGAAAGCAATAAGCCCAGTCCAAAAGCACTCAACGTCAGCGGGAAGCACCTGGATACCCCCACCCCCCACGGAGGCCAGGGCATGCCGACGTGCCCCATCAGCACTGCCGCGCGTCACTCTGAAACGAATCAGGGATCTATCCCTTCCAGTTCGCTCACCTCCGCCATGCGCCAGAGTGCCGATGCCACCCCGAAGGAGCAGGTGGGGTGGAAGGCAAAACTTTCAAGGGCTTGATAATGAGGCCGTCTTATTTTGGCACGTTTCGGCAAATGGGCCACGTTGCTGTCAGTCCCGTCACCAGCGCCTTCGCCTCCAGAGAAAGACCCGGATAATTAGCCCCTCAACAATGGCGAGGGCTTGTTGCTTCGCTTTTGTTTCAAGCCCGTCACACTTCTGTATTTTCCCCAAAAAATTCCTATCGCATGTCCCCGACTATTGCGCTAAAAGGTTTTTAATTCGCCGAGTCAACGAGCTCTGCTTATAACCAAAGTTGGAGTTCTGCTGGCACCGTGACAGATGGCGAATTGTCCCCGCTGTTTAGCATGTAGATTAAAACAAAAGATCGACATCTGCTACGAATAATTGTACCCATTAGCGCTGAAATGCGAGGAGAAGGTTCACTGCCAGATCTGTGGAATAACAAAAGAGAACGATAGCATATATTTAGCTTACAGTTTCTGGAATCAAACTTAATTGCCTTTATTCAAAGTACATGGCCTTAGTCTCAGGAATTTCTGCAGAGAGGGAGGAGACAGAAGTCTTCCGAAAATATGTTGAGCGTTTACGACGACTCCATCCCGAATGCAAAAATTGCATAATAGTTTCTAATTATATTATTGAGAAAGGGACCACACTGAACAGTCAATGGCTAAATTACCAGGCCAGCGCCCAGACGAAATGATTTGCCAGTTGTAATTACAACTGACACTGTTTTTCATTTTGCCTCATGTCTTTCAAGAGGAAACATACACCCAGCTGTCAAGCAGACACTGAGGCTCGAGTTAATTACACAATTAAGACGTGCAACGCTTGACAGATACGGGCGCGTCGCGGAACCACCGAAAAACGGCAGATATGATCACAAAGGAGAATTCATCGCGCCATTTTCATCAGACTCCACTGAAAAGAGGAACTCTGGGCCTCGCAAAATAGTTTATTTTCTCGTTCAGAGGCTTTCCTGCATCACAATGCTACTTAGTCAGGCAACACCAGCGGGTCCCCGGCACGCATTTGCACGGGAGTCACGCACGAATGTTATCGGACCAAACGAGCGTAAACTGCAATTCTAAAGAAGCGGCCGGGATTAAAATTACATCCCTCCGGCGAGAAGCGGATTTAAAGAGACGGAGCACAATCAATCCGCACACGCCAATATAATTATGAGAAGAATGGATGGCTTTTGAAAACATAGCACGGTAAACATGCTTGCCGGTGTTTTATATAGAAATATTTTCCTCAGCAAAAAGCAATCGGAGATAGGATGGGTAGTCTACACTTTTCCTTGAAGAAAGCCATTATACAGTGAGAATGGGTGAAATAAATCTGATATTAAACATGGACAGTGATATGACCTTAACCCACTGTTAGAAGCACCATGGAAAACTGGCTTGCAGTGCAACCAGTATGAGTACACACACCATAATAGTAACCCCCCAGGGAACACCGGCGGAAAATTCCAGAGGTCGACCGTAAGATATAGCACAAGCCTTGAAAGTAAGCCAGAGCACCACAGATGAAGTCATAGCAGAAGTTGGGGGGACCGGTTAGTACTGGTTTAGTGACACAGCGGGAGTATAGCTGCCTAATGTACAGGTCTTCCTGTGAGACAATAGGACAGGTTAGTACTGGTAGAGTCTTACCAAATCTCTGGGACTCTGTATCCGAGGCTGGGTGTTCTAGAAAAGGTAAAGGATGGAGAGTTAAGAAACCTGGGGACAACGCCAAACAATCGGACTCAAATCAACACAAAACGCCCAAGACTGCAACACTGCATTGGCCAACCTTTGGGCTGAGCCACGGCTAGACAGGGCCCAAACGCGGAGGCTTCACCCATTTACCAGATGGTCGACGGCAAGTAAAACCAGGAGCTTACAACAGCAGTAAAACAAACAACATGACATTTGGCACACTATCTACAGCATAAAGAAATCAATAACTGGCCCAGTCTAAGGATTTTTCTTAATTACAAGTTAATTACCCTTAATTATTCACAATTAGTTTTTTTTTTAGTATGTGTCCCTTTGGTGTACACAACGATTTACACAATTTGATTCTGTTCAACAGTCGGCCGGATAATAAAACAGACCTTCTGGGTCAAGAGCCTGAGTCATTCAGCTGCTACACAGAATCTGTGTTGGCGTACGGACACAACAGATAAAACCTTTGGCCATTTAAATGCAGCGACGGATGCGTTTCCTCTGGCATCCCGTGGTTCCTCCGGAACAGGCCAGCACAAAGGGACAATGTGCATTCCTCGGGGCGTGACAGAGCCCCGTCCGACCCGGCGTGGCCCGACAGAGGCACCGGTGCCCGCCAGGTACACGCAGCATCGCCGGCAGTCAGCAGGAGGAGCGTAAACGTGACGAGAAGCGAAAGTGACGTTACAGAGCGGCGGCTGGCGTGTTGCTAAGCTAGTGCTGGCTGCTGCTGCTTCCCTCTTCCTTGGCAGTGTTTTTTTTTTTTTTTTTTTTTACCTGTGGCGATGCGGCGGCTGATGAATTATTCAAAGCCCCGTAACTTATGTATGCAGGATGGGAGGGAAGGTTTTGTCAGGCGTTCGCCTCCAGACTGCCATATTATCACCATTGCTTCCACTGCTACCTGGCATTCTTGTCACATTTAAGCCTCCCCTTTCCTTTGTTCATCTTACTCCCCCAATACTGAGCCCCCCCAGTCAGCCTCGTCCCCCCCCATTTACCTCTCTGCCTCTGCTACCCCGGCGCACCCCCATTCCCTCACCAACACAAAGCGTCCACAGCCTCATCTCCTCGCCGACGCCCAATACCCCGCAAACGTCTTTTTAATACAGTCTTTCCGTCCGTCCTTTTTCAACAGCCCACTTATCCAGCTTCGCTCACAGTCGTTTGGGGCCCCGAACATGGAGGACGTGACACTTAACAGGGTCCCGCGTGTGCTCTCCGCCGTAAGAGGCTGATCACTCACTCGCGTGGCTCTCGGATACACGCAGAAACGCGGGGGCCATTCGAACCCACCCCCCCCCCGAGCCTCTGTGCCTCTGCTGCGGCCGAATGACACGCACAAAATGCTCTCCTGAAGAAAGCAGGCAAGTGCGAATGACCGGTAGGGGCTTCGGTGGACGGTTTACGGGAACGAGTGGGACGGATCACAGTCTCGATTCAACAACGGAGATGGACACAAGTTCACGAACACAGAACGGCACGCTGAACGAGTCCGGGCACGGCCAGTCCACGGCGCCGAGATGCTGACAAGGGCTCCACTTAACGGGCAAGACCTTCTGCGGGTCGGTTTGGCTGCGTCTGCCAGACCTCTCCACCCAGAAAAGTGAGGGCCGCAGATACCCGAGCGCGAAATGGCGATAAGAAACAGCCTCCGATAGCTGCCTCCATACATAAGCATGTCCCCAGTCTCCAGCCTACTTAATGGGAGGGGCGAACGTACAAACATTTGTCAGCGGCCTGACGCAGCTGTCCGACGAAGGAGAAACAGAGGCCCGCGTCTGCAAACATTGACACTGCGCAGAATGAACCCTGATGCTAAACACCCCAGCATGATCTGTACAAGATTTACAAGCCCATCTCCCAGCTGCCTGCCTCGCTCAGATCACGACCACAGCCTGTCACGCTGATGAGAGCTGCTCATTCTGTCAGCTCTTCACTGTAATACCAGTCTAGATTTATAACTAAATCAAGAGCCGAAGAGACTTGGTGGCCTCAACCAGTCTCCGCCCCTACTTGTCCAAACATCACATAACCCCACCACCCATCACTCAGTGACGGCTCCTTCACATCACGCTTATAGCAGTCTTCCATAACTGCTGATCCAGCACAGGGCACGATGCGCCTGGAGCCTATCGCAGGCAGCACACGGCACCCACTGCGGGCAATTTAAAGACAGCAGTTCATCTAACCTCATGTTCTTGGCCTGTCCGAGAAATATGGAGGAAACCCATACAATATATGAAACACACACACACACACTGAGTCTGCAAACTCTGGGGGATTTTAAACTGTAAACAACAAGGCCTAAGGCTGCAGTGAGTAGTATTCCTCGCTTACCTCTGCGATATTCAATTATGGTTCTGCAACATGGATCCTAGGAAATCCTCCAAGTTCCATTACATGATTAAGAGATCAGAAAGAGAGTTACTTAGATTCGGTCAAAACAATCATTTGAATCATGCGGTTCAGTGTCAGGCTGGTAGGAATTCCAGGGCCATAACTGCATAGCCTCGATATACGACAATAACTAAGCATCAATAACTAAGACCAAGAGGAGGAGCCAAGCCCATTTGCTGCTATGGCAACAATGAAAAACAAGGTTTCGTCTGTATCCCTGGTTGCACACGAATGCCAAAGAATGCAGGGCGAAATCCAATTTAATCCTAAATACCCCTCTTTCAAGATGGCACTGCCTTCTACCATGCCGGCCACCACATGGCCACAGAGGCACCATATTCATGAAGGAATGTAAATTCTGATTGTGAATAATCGCTGAAACACTTCACTGACGCCATACCTGACACTGCCATTTCTAGGCTGAGCTCCAGAAAACTCCACGAAGACTTTTTTTCGACATGGGTCCTGGCTGTTCCTCCAAGACCGAGCGGCACAATTGGCGAGTACGCGACTGATTCACAAATGGGAGAACGGTCCATCCTTATATTCCAATTATCCCGCTTATTCGATCTTGGGTCATGACGGGGAGAATGTACAGGCGCACTGTAATCACCTGTGCTTTAGAAGGAACCGTGACCTATGATGAGATCCTGCATATGACTAATTAGGGAGAGCAGGGAATGGCCCTGGAGGTGCTGGACCGCTTAGTGTGAGAGCACTCAGGAGGAGCACCAGGCAAAGTTTAAATTATTCAACCTTCTGATCTCACCGAGCAGAAAAATGGAGCTTCTCAGTACCGACTGCAACCCATAGTCCCTAAAATAAACCCCATTTCTAATGAATCAATGCGGGATCCAGAAGAATCCAGCCAAGGGAGACTTTTTACTTTATGATTGGCTCTCATTTATTCTTTTCTCACTGTTACTTATGGGCTGCTGACTCCAGCACTCAGCACAGTCCCAGCGACACAGAAGCTAAGCAAGCCATTAAGTGCATTTCTTGCTCGGTGGTTTAATGAGGTTCACGTTCCCTCTCGAGAGAAAACAGAGAGTGTGCAAGTTCCAGATGACGGGGGGTAAACAAGGGGGGTTTCGAGGCACGGTGGATGGCGGTAGGTGGGTGCTCACCCCTTCCCGTGGTTGTACAGCGTCTTCTTGCTCCTGTCGCAGAACTACCAGAGTGACAGAGCCCCCCAGAGGCGTGGCCCGCAGAAGGCCCACAATCTGCTCCTGAGTTCTTCCATTCACGTCCACGCCATTCACCTGCAAGGGGCGGGGATAATAAGTGGGAGTTTTACCTACACATGAGTGTTCTGATGACTCATGAAAGAATGATTGGCTCAGAAAGATGACCAATCAGATTGCAGGGGACGTGGGTCCGAGCAAGAGGCGAGACTAACATCTGATTGGTTGGTCCCAACTCCTATGGTTGCTTGGACACACCTCCTCTATAATCTGATTGGTTCTCTCTCTGAACGCATTATCTTTCCTTCTGCCTTCAAAACATTTTTGTGTAAATAAAATTCCCAGTCACAGCAGACACACCTTGATACGTGATTCGCTGAAATGCAAGGGATTAGCGCGAATGGACGAGTGACACAAAGGTGCCACCGGCTGCCCAAAAATGAATGTCACTCGCCTCCAGCAGGCGGTCCCCCGCCTTCAGTCGGCCATCTTGGATAGCAGCCCCTCGGGGGAGGATGTTCTTCACATAAATGGGCGCAGAACCTCCAAGGGGGACGTCCCGAGACGTAATGCTGAAGCCTAGGCCCTCTGGTCCTGCAGAGACACAAGAATGAGGAAGCGAGGTTTGCGCTGGACAGTTCAGTCACTTTATTTACATCCGTTTACTCACAGCACGTTGTGACCTCTGACTTTAATAGCTGCTTTTTACATTTTACTACCTTCTGGTACATATTTTATACAGCTCCATTCATCTGTCACTGGCCACCTGTACTCTTGGAAAGGTCTAATTTGGACGTGACCTAAATTCCGCCATCCCACCCATGCCGAGGAATACCCTATCAGTGCCAGATAGCGTCACGCAAGATGTAGAAGTAGAGCAAGACATGCTGAGGGCACAGAGAGGGACCCCATTTTGGTGACCCCGTGGGGGGGCTCCTTTCACCACACGACACAGAACGTCAGACTCTCACCACACGACACAGAACGTCAGACACTCAGTGATCAGACCGAATGTCCTACGACACGCGAGGCTACACAAGTAACATCGGCGCAAAAATTTCATTACTCACTTCTGCAGGTCAAATACAAAATAACATATCATAACCGAGGCCACGGCATAAAATCAGCCTATCGAATCTCTACTGGAAGAAGCACACAACCAATCACGCACGTGATTATTTCCACATCCAAACACAACTGGTGCTTGAGGCGCAATTAGCCCAACAGGGCTCCTGTTTGTGTCCCTGTAAGGAAAACACCCTTTAACTTCTACCATGACCTCAGAATCCTCCAGGCAGCAAACATACCCATTGAAAGACATGAACGAATCGATAAATGAGCAGCATGGAAAGACTCCCCCCAGCTGGGATGAATGCCAGCGAAAGGTCGAATATCGGAATCTTTGAAGACAGAAGTCTGTAAATGTGCCTCAGGCCCCTGGGTTGGACACGTGCTCCCTAATATACAACAGTGACATCTTTACTGCTCTCTTAAATGACAGGCGAGTCAGGAAGGTGCCTAATTCCCATTCCACTTTCCAAAGTTTCAGCTGACTGCATGCCACTCACATCACCTTGACAAACAGAGTGATTAACCCCTAACAGCATGGGGTTAACCACTGAGGCGTTCCACCGTTCTGCACCCGGTCGCTGCGGAACGATGTTTCTGGGGTGATGTCCCGATCGGCTGAGCTTGTTTATTGTTCTCCCAAATTCCAGGCTCATCTTCCCAGAGAACGCGGCGAAGGCACCATGAATCATTCAGGTTTCATTTATTTATTCACACAGAGGTGCACCTGGCACCCCTCCCTATGAATGCGCTACTGTCGCTCTCCATTCAGGCCCTCGGTGGCGAGCGGCGTTCTGCACGTGCCACAATGGCCCCGACGGATGCCGACTGACGCCCCGGCGATCAGCTGGATTTCCCTCTGCCTTTGTGATCTAACTATGGTGTTGATTTCTGAGTGAACCTCGAAAAGTGCGGCAGACAATACCAGAGATGAGGCTTCCAAACCCCCTC
>JABFEA020000085.1:11218976-11231943 GCA_019775915.2 Cyphomyrus plagiostoma
CCCCCCCCCCCCCCCCCGGGGGGGGGGGGGGGGGCGGCTCCATTAGGCTAAAACAGTTGGCGACTGACATACACGGTAAACCAGAAAATGATATTAACCTGCGGAGCCTTTGAGTGCGGAGCTAGAGGAACAAGAGCAGATAGATAGTCACAGCAGTACGATATTAGTCTGACCTTTCTTGAGGTGGATGTCAAGTCTCCGGCCAACCTTTTTGGCGTATCCCATGTTTGGGGTGGAGGCCGGCGCTGCCGCTTGGCCTGCTGAGGGCGTGGTGCTTCTCGGCCGCTGAGGGGAAAGCGGCGGCCCCAGAGGGGGCTTCCCAGCGGGGCCGCTGGCGTGCGGCAGCGTGGAGCAGAAGCCCACCTTCTCCTGCTGCGTGTTGGCTGGCGCATGGGTCCGTGGGCCGGCCTGAGACATCCTGTGGGGGGCGCGGTCAGGCCTCACCACCAGGCTGCTCCTCTCGCCGGCCCAGGAGCTGGTGGAGAAGGGGCCCGGGGAGCAGGCGGGGCTCCTCTCGCTCTGAGACAGCCACTCGTACTGGGGCTTGCGCGCTGCGGGCACCACGTGGAAAACGATGACTGGGGCCCGCAGCGCCTGCCGGAACATCTGCTGGGCTCTGTTTGGTGGGGGCGGGCGGGGGAGGGACAATAATGCAGACGAAAGCCAATTAAGACAACGAGTGGAACGCGTCAGACTCCGCGACGCCATGGCTACCGCACCTTGGGGAAACTCGGAGACGCGGACGGCCGACGACGGGCGAAGAAAAGCCCTGAAAGAGGCCAACTTTAACTTGAGCAATTAATAAACGGCAAAGAGTGTAGAGATTACCGAAAAGCGTGCCATTAGCTGGACAATAAGAGGTTTAATCAGGCCAGGGCAGAATTAATTGGAAGTCCTTGGAGAATATTATCTACTGCAGAACACGGCCTCGGTTCGCTTGGCCAGAGTTACTGATGAAGGACAGCAGGTATCAGAAGGAAGGATCTTAATCCTTGAATGGGAGGGTCACAAACTAAATTCATCATATAGGTTCTGTCTGTATAGTATTAGTAAAAACCTTTAACTATACAAAATGTTTAATATGAGCATCAGATATGTAATGGACGCTGACCATGCAGCACCGTTTCTGCATTAGCTATCAGGTGAATGACTAAGCACATGCCCTCTCTGATTGGTGAAAAGAGAGAGGACGCCAAACATCCATCAATTCCTATTGGTCAAAAGGGTATTAAGGAGCAAGGATGCCGCTTTCACTGGTGAGGTGTAATACTCGGCATGCGGTGGGGCCTGTTGGCATGAAAGAACACGCCATGAAACCTCTGTCACATGAACGGACCAACCAGCAGACGCAAACCTAGACCAAAAGGCAGAACGGAGCTGGCTTTCGGAGCTGGAAAATTAAGACATAAACCCCCTGAAGCTTCTGAATCCATGATGGTCTTAATACATAAAGCGTTTAGCATATAGATGGCCGTGCCCAGAAACAACCCAGCCTGCGGTCTGAGACGATAAACGATCCGAACCACCCGAAGCGTGTTAACAACCCTGTGCTCGCCCATTATTACCACACACATGACAGTGCACCGAAGCCGTCTGAATACATCACTGACAGTCGCTGATTGGCCACCGCTAAAGTAAACAAGATGCCTCAGGCAGAGTTCCGTAGGCCAAAATCACCATTGCGGAATTTATCTTGTTCTTACTCTAATTGTTCAAATTACAGTGAAAGTCACTCCAGAACAGAGCAGTGACAGCCCAGTAATCACAGGCCCTGGGTCCGATCAGATCGCAAAATGAATTATTACATTACAGGACAGTTGCTTGGCTTCGATTAATGACCTCTGAATGTGTAATTATGCAAAGAAAAAATGCTAGCAAGCTCAAATATTTATAATTATATGGCCATATCATTAAACTGATATTTTTTTAGGAAGCACAGCAAGCAATAAATACTGCAGTGTGAGAAAAAAAAAAACACAAAGATCTAGGACCAAAAGGCTGCAAATGATGGTCAGGGGCTTGCTATTGGTATATCACAGCAGCCTCTAGGAAGTGTTGAACCACTTTGTCGCTTGGAGCCAAGGTGGATCAGGAAGCTGTCAAAGGAATTTCACAGGAAAAATCTGATTGGATGTTAGTCACTGGGCAAGAGGGGGAAGCAAAGGCACATGACGCAGAAAGACGATGTACAAGCACACACAGGGCAGGAGTCTTACTGTTCAAATCGAACGTTGCGCAGGTCTCCGTTATTAATCCGCACGATACAGTCGTTCTCCTGGAACAGACTCTGTTCCTCAGCTTTGCCTCCACGTTCCAGGCGCTTCACTAAGAGTCCCAGGGTCCTGAGAAGAGCCAGACCACATGTGACCTATGCTATGCTAGCTGGAACAGTCACACCACGTGGCATCTGTGATTTTTGCCACCCCGGCCATGCCACCATGCTCGGGAAGAGCAGCTAGTGCGTTTCATTTATCGCACGCGGCCGATAGACATAAAGCCAAGCATCAGCACAGAAGATGCAAGGAGCACAAAGTTGATGGAGGGAGAGAGAGAGAGTGCGAGAGCAGAGAGCTAGTGTGACAGCATCCAATTCAAAGGTACGAGTCAACATCACAGCGTTTTGTGCTTGGTTTTCTGCACACATGATACGATCTATGAGTAAAGCTTGGCAATTTAATTCCACTTCTTACTTAATAACACCTGTCCTTCCTGCTTAAATCTCAGAGAACAGCTAATTTACCTGGATAGCATCGAGTGAATAAAATCAGGTTGGACTTCAGCCCACAGGGAAAAGTGCTGCACACTGATTTATATGCAAACGTACATGAATAAGCAACAAGCCAACAGCTTATCACTGCGAGCCAGTTAGAATGCAATTGAATGACAGCCGAGATGGAGAGGAATGAAGACAGACAAGGAGGGTGCGGGGTGATATTCACCCGACAAAGGGAGGGGACACAAGCGTGAGGCCTAGAACTACGGCACACACGGCGCGAGAAAAGCCGCTGCACGGCGCGAGAAAAGCCGCAGTACGGCGCGAGAAAATCTGCAGCACGGCGCGAGAAAATCTGCAGCACGGCGAGAGAAAAGTCGCTGCACGGCGCGAGAAAAGCCGCAGTACGGCGCGAGAAAATCTGCAGCACGGCGCGAGAAAAGTCGCTGCACGGCGCGAGAAAAGCTGCAGCACGGCGCGAGAAAAGTCGCTGCACGGCGCTGGGCCATCCGGCAGGCGGTTTACCTGCGCTCGCGCACACTGAAAGGCACCACGTGGATCCCCAGAGGGCCGCCGTCATTGGACACCTCCACCAGCTTTACAATCTCACTGCGAGACGACGACGAGCGGGTGGTAGCCGGAGGGGGGGGGGACAGGAACAAAATGGAAAAAATGCAAATAAATAAATAAAAAAGACAGATGTCTCAATGGGGAGGTCAATCCATTCTAGTCCTTGAGGGCTAAAATGGCTCTATATTTAAAAGGAAAGGATAAAGTAAATGTGGGCGGGGTTGGGGGGGGCGGACCTAGCCAATCACAGGTAAACAAATAGTGACTCCCCCTGGAGAAGGGTAATCATTGGAGAAGATCAGTCTGTTCAGTAAGAATTGCACAGGTACATTTTTTTCCCCTCTCAAATTGGATCAAGATTCTCATGAGATAAACTTCATCAGCGGGCCATGAGCGTATGCTTGTACTTACTCAAGGGACTGAACCGCCACGTGATCCAGACCAGAATCGGCACGTCCCAATGGCTCGATTCGGCCATTCTCTGCCTCCCTCACACTCTCACCCTAGAAAACAAAAGGCAGTAGGGTTTGTGTGTGAAGAGGGCAACCCGCACCCATAGTCAGGGGCTCCAACTGGGGAGGCACCCCGCAGGTGCAGTCCTGCGCAAGCGAGGGAAAAGTACTGCAGCATCATGCTAAGCCACCGGCCAGGTGTTACACCTGCAGGTGTTACACCTGCAACCTGCATCACTAATAAAAGACTGGATACAAAAGGTGAAAAGGTATTGGATTAAAGCAAATCAAGTTACCTTGAATTGCTTGGTCTATACATTTAAGGATTATAATGGACACAGCATGAGAGAAGAGCAGTGGGCTTTAATGAGTGTATTAAACCTTGTTCAATGGAAGGGTTTAAAAAAGGTTTCCCTCTTGCCCACAGCTGTAGGATACAACTGGATTTCTGTGCCACTCTGGAGAGATTTTCAAGGCTATGCTTTACGAGTTCAAGAGCTGAAATGGAGAGAGCTTCGATGTTCATGCACGATGGACGCCGCGTTCGGCATGATCCATCTCGACGCTACCGCAAGGCACGACTGCAACGGCTAATCCTTTGACACGCCGAGATTAATTCAGAGTCATTCAGGTCATTTACAGTAACCTGGGCGAAAATCACCTCTCGGGCCACACAGCCAGGCATAAATGGTCACACACTGCAGATTTCGACATGCGCCACATTTTATTAGGTCTCATTAGGGACACTTGGGGTAGGTTTGTTTCTGACTGAATACATCTCCATTTTACCGAAAAAATATAAACAAAGGGAGAGGGGATGGACGTTATTCTTCATGATTGCTCAAAGAAAAAAGAAAGAAAAACAAACAGAGAGGCCAAGAAGCCGGACTTGGTGTGAGGTTACGGCGCTGTTCACTGCGCCACGCGCCAAATCCATCCGTCTATCACGTAACAAATCCCTGCTCAAAATAAAGACAATTACTGCACACGTACCTGTAAGACTGCCAGATATCTGAGGTAAGACACAGTAAATATGAAGTTATTTATTCGCATTTATTTTTCAAAAGGAGGAAAAAAATAATACCACCTTGACAAGAAAATAATATTGCTATAGTTAGTCCTCTTGGCACGTTTCAGTAACAGACAGACCGGCTTCCCATGGAAAAGGTGCAGAGGCTGGGAAACAAAATTAAGGCACGTAGTCAGAGTAAATAACTAGTAAGGAAACAGCTGTTTTTTTTCTTTCTTTCTTGCCAGGACAATTCTTGCCTGGTCCATCTCCCTCCTATCAAACTGGCCTAGGGAACAACCACACTGCACCCAGCACAGGGATGTTATCATTCAGGCAAACCAGTCACAGGCTGGCCAAGGTATTCTTGTTCTTGACGGTTCGACCTTCGTCGTGCTTGAGGTCAGTCCCGGCATAACGTTGACCGTTCCAGAGCCCCCCTCTGCGAGTGGTTCACTCCAGTGAGGAGGGAGGGAGTCTGTCAGGTGAACGTGAGCAGAGGGGGACACTTCAGCTACATCATAGTAATTCCACCTAATGTTTATTCAGCTATTAATGAAACTGCCAATCATGGTCTCCTGCACTTCAGTAATTCTGCCATTTGATAAATAGGAAGAAAATAAACTTATATGAGAGGCGTGATGTGTACCTCTGCCTGGCAGGAAGAAGGGGGACGGACGGACGGACAGACAAACAGAAAAATGAATGGATGGATGGATGGATGGACGAATGGACGGACAGATGGATGGATGGATGGATGCTGTAAGACAAAGCGCAGCACGACCACAGATCACAGACAACATCCCCCAAACAGTGACATCTTGGGCTTACTGCAGCAAACAAGCAGTTTAATTAGCCCCTTCAATGGCTTTTCCTCACACACGCAAACGCTGCAAAGGAAGCACGTTGGGAGAGGCAGCCCCCCCCCCGAGTCGCGAGGCCACAGAGCTGGTGCTGGCTTCAGTCCTAATTAAAACTCAGGCCGGTTAAAAGCAGGAAGCTCTGGCACGCAGGAAGCAGGCGGCCAGAATTCACAGCATTGTTGCGGACGGAGGGAAGAGTCGGGGAAGCTGACCTTTACTAAAATAACAGCCGCTCGCCGCTACCAGGATACGGTCCCCGTCGACAACAGCCAGACTTATTTAAACGGGCCGTCAGGTATAAAGGAAAGAAAACAAGAGGAGCGGCGCATTAACGGTAACATTAGCTGCGTACCACACACGCATGCATGGGTATGTGCACAGACACGCGGATAATTATTATGCACAGAATACGCGGCAAAATGAAAAATAATGCATGACCTGGGAGCTCGGTGGAAACAGAAAGAGAGGCATGTATATCAGAGAATAAAAAAAACCCGACCCCCCAACGCACAAGCCACGTGACGACAGGGCTAATTCATGCCTCCCCCACAATATCACAGCACAATCTGCAGGCACAGTAAAGCAAGCGCCGCTCCCAAAATACACTTCCACTGACAGGCCTTTGAGGGAAATGTCAGGCTCAGTGTGCGGAGCGTAAACACGGGCTATTCCGATCCCATCCCCTTGGGGACGGTGCCATGACCCCCGCCACGCCCCCCGCTCCAGCCCCCGAGCCTTATTTTTAGACGCGCCACGCCAAACTTCACAGGAAAGTAAATAAGGTACTGCGAGGACTCAATGAGATGCTCTTAAGCGCCATTTACAAAATGTCACCCGGAGAAAATAAAGACAGATGCACGTTGAATATTTCATGTTATGGTTGTAAAATAAAAGATCACAATCCAAGGTAAAGTGGATGAAGTAGAATAAAGAGAATGAATTTCAGACAGACGCATGCACCATTCTGTGTGTGTGTGTGTGTGTGTGTGTGTGTGTGTGTGTGTGTGTGTGCGCGTGCGTGCGTGGGGGGGGGATATTTCCCTGAAGTCTTGGGGGCCCCTGGGAGGCGAAAATGCTCTTTCGGTTTAACCCAAAAAGACAGTGAATGTGGGAAGGGCAACACAGAATCCCACACATCTACAGGCCAGTACAGGTTTATATATTCAATGCTTGGAGACTAGCATGATACATTTTTTAAGGGGGAGTCAGATAACTGGGATTAATCCCACTGAACAGATCTGCCTGTCCCTAATTCACGTCAATATGTGAGTATTTTTGTGTGGGGTTTCACTCCACCCAAGAAACCCAGATATGGAGTGACAGCCTGCCCAAGTCCTCTAATCTTCATCCCAGTGATCACTCACCCAGCTCAGCCCTGCTTTGAGGTTATTTTTTCTTTAACTTTCCCATCTGTGAAGTCGGGTCCTTGTTTCCATTTGTGTCACGTTAGCTCAGCCATACTCTGTCCCCAGTTCCTCTCCGCTATGATTTTTTTTTTGCTCTTGTAAATAAACCCCTTCTATCCTGCTAAGTCCCCACGTCACATGGCTCTGCCGTTTCCCATGTTTCCCCGGCCACCCCACAAACCCCAGCACACTGCGAGACCCACATGCATTCTCCATAATGTAAAATACACAGGAAGGGGAAAATGTTAAAGTGTCATAATGATTACATTATAAATATTTCAAGCGGAGCGGGATCCTATAACTGTCACAACAAATGGCAAACATTAGATAGCCGGAGAAACGTCTCCGATAAGCTGCTCCGGGTCACTGTGAAGAGCCATTTGCTTTACGGCAGAAAGATTTCAGACCGTTCCCCGGGAGAGAGAAACTTGGCGACTTCACAGGAAACGACATATTGGTCCACATTAGTAACTACTTCTACACAGATAGAGAACAGCAAGCGAGTCTGACCAGACAGCCCCATGATGGAGCCCAAAATAAGCCTAAACCTCACGGCGTAACCAGTCGCAGCCTGTTTAAGGGCCGCGTGGGGCCTGGAATCCAGTTCTGTCGCTAGCGGCGAGCTGCCGGCCTATCACAGAAAAGCCTCTGCGGGCTGTTTGGCTCGACGGGCACAGAAGTGGCTGAGCGCGACGAGAGCGGATAGGAGAGTCGCAGCTTCAGGCTCCGTCCTCAACTTTCTGAGGACAGATTTTGCACTTAGAGCAGTGCTTCTCCATCTGGTCGGCAGGGACCTACAGACAGTCCACGTTTTTTTCCTCCTTCCCAGATAGGGAGCAAAAATGTGGACTGTCTGGCAGAGAGCACGGAGGGAGCAAAAACCTGCATCGGCTGCGGGTTCCCGAGGCCCGGATTGGGAAACACTGCCCTAGAGCAGCAAACCAGCCGGGCCTTCCTCAGAAGAAGCAGCTAGAAAAATGCCGATCACTTCGTTAATGGCAGATAAACAGCATGTAGCATGTCTGGGGTGGTTAGCATGCAATGCTAACAGGCAATTACTTCGGACCATTTCAATCTGAAGAGTGAAAAACAGGCTGGAGTGTGGCGCCGTTTCCCTGGAGATGCCGGGTGCATGCAGGGCATGCGGGGGGTCTACCTGCTCCTTGCGTTCCACCCAGGGGTCCACCGCGGCGTGGCTGGTGCTGACGGACGAGCGGGTGTTGTCCCTCTGAAAGCCCCTCGGGGACACCCAGGACCCAGCGTCCCGGGGCAGGCTGCGGTACGTCTCCAGGGTACGGCCCTGCCACCAACGACATGGCTACATGACGACACCGGTGACCCTCCGTTTTTAAGGACCGACGGAGCACTTCAGGGGAGTGTCACAGAGAGATGTCAATCTCCCACCTTACTTCCATTCAGACATTGCGACGAATGCCGGGATTATACTCAGCAACACGAAATAACTCTCATAAGTTCTCGGGGAACAAAGCACGCCATGCCGTGAGGGGCCATTCTGCCATGTTCCGGCTAAACAGCCATAAACCTACAGGAACATGTTCTTGGACTGAACTCAGTAACACCCAAAAAATGAGAGGCAGGTTACAGCATTGTAGTTCCAGGGCGCTTACTCTCCCACAACTCACAGCATGACAATTTACATCCAGTCAAATCAGCGTTAGCAACATCGGTCATGCAGCAACGAAAAATACACAAGCCCAGGTTATTAATCAGGGAACAGGGGACTGGAAACATACATGCTTTGTTGAGGGCAACCCTGTAAAAGGAAGAGGACTGAATAATTCTTCCTGTATTTCCTCTAGAGATGGCAAGCATATTTTTAGTCGGACTACATGATTTTATTAGATGCTCTGTTAAAGATCTCGGCTCGCTCGAGCATAGCTGTTTAAACAGAGAAGCAAAGGGTTTGCATGCTACAGATTTCTACAGCTTTACAAGGCCATGCAGCTCTGATTGTTCTGGATAAAGGCTGCCCACAGAATGAACAAAATAAAAGAAATGAAATGTAAAATAAAAACATAAAGTAACTGTCAAATAAAGCAATTTTGCCCTTTATGTCTTTAAGAGGTCACTAGTGCCATTAATAAATAATAACATCTTCTTTCCCTAACAAAATAACCAAATTGTGTAAGCAACAACATATGTGCAATTGTGTAGTTATATAGCAATCGGCGAATGAATCTGTGCTCCTCGCTGCCATGTTCCCCTCAGTGACTGGTGGGAATGATGCCGTTGCCATAGCGCCCAAGGCTTGCCATCGATATCAGGGGGTAGCCATTTTGATGGGTTAATTGGGTCCTTTTTCATTTGCGTACCGCCAAGAAGTCGAGGCGGGCAGCTTCCTGGCCTGGTGTCATTTCACATGTGAATAATAACATGGAAGATTCTAGCACTAGAGGGGGGAAAAAAAACTAGGGGGGGAAAAAAAAAACCTTCTGAAAGGTAACAAAAAAAAATCAAATGAGAAGCCCACTTCAGAGAATTCCTCCCATTGCTTTAGACACATAAGCGTGTCTGTTGCTTGCATGGAATGTATCTATCTCTTCCTTAAATAATTCAGCACACTGCTTTTCAAGATGTGTTACATATGACAGGTGCAGGTCTGGTGGGGTCTTAATTGCTAGACTGTGGGGGAAAAAAAACCATCTGTATGACACAACCGTTGAGCCACTAAGCAGTTTTGGTTCCACTGTCCATGCACCCTCTTCTTGATATTAGATATCTGTGTTCGCTGCATGCGTACAACATCGCTCACACGACCGCTATGGGAGGAGGTGTGACGGGGATGCCAGGAGTCATTACCCTGCGGTCCAGGCTGTCGGCCGCTCCGGGGGACGCACGCGGCTTGAGGAAGCCAACCGTGGTGGACCAGCGCGCGGCCTGCTGGCGGGAAGGCTCGCCTCGCGCCGGCCTGCAGTCGCGGAAGGAGGCGCTGAGGACGGCGAGGGCGGGGTCGCTGCTCCGCCGCACCTGCAGGGGCATGTCTGGGGGAGGCGGGGTCCGAGGTAGGGAGGGGTGTTAGACACATGGCAAGGTCAGCGGCTCACAGGTGTCCCAGTCGGCATCAAACAGACAGGAAACAGACAAGTCAGCTGACCCAGAAACACTCACATGTGACACACGCACAGCTGAATAAAGTATACTAGCTTATGGCCAGCACCACATCAGAGTAACCCAGAGTAACCCATTCCTGTGTCAATTCTTTAAAATGTCGACTGCCTGACCCATGAGTAAATAAAGACACTCCTCGGGTTACGACGGGGTTACGTTCCGATAAACCTGTAGTAATGTGAAAATATCATAAGGCAAAAACACATTTTAATACAGTACACCTACCCTAACAAACATCACAGCCTAGCCTGTCTTACAAATATGCTCAGAACACTTACATTAGTACAGATGGCCACATCATTAACACAAAGCCTATTTTATAATAAAGTGCGCAATATCGCATGAAATTTATGGGATAGTCATACCCATCGTAACACAGACCATCGTAATCGGGGAGCATCTGTATCTATAACGTATATTGTAAGAATTCCCAGGACAGTCCTGTGCTGGAGGACCATGTGCTTATTATTAGAGAGGAGTTGTACAGGAGGAGACAAGGCCGTGACTAGTACCAAATCCAGAACGTTGGCTAAAGTCAACACTCATACTTACCTGATTTTCATGCTAAGGTCACAATAACGTGATTTTTCAGACTGAATGAAGTGTTTATGCATTACACACTAAAAAGGGCTTATTAAACATTGAATGTCAAACTTAAAAATGTTGACGAAACAAAAGAGTCGCTATAATTTTCATCCCATCTGTGATGATTTCCCGAGACAACATGGAAGGGGTAAAAACCCTTGCGCAAGCATGGACAAGGCCAAAATTTATTGTGTTACGCATTCATGTCAGGATCATGTTACTGAAAGCCATAAGGATTTCTGGGAACAAAGACCTTGGGCAAAAGAAATCACATTTTCATTCCAGGTGAAAATGACTAACAAGATCACTTTTAATGAGAAGCTCATTGAGAAGACCTCTGATCCACGACAAGGTGACAGCAGAACACAAGAACTGCTGGGAATGTAATGTCCAGACCGGTTCTGGAACTGATTGTTCTGGAAGTGTTCTGGAAGTGATCAGCCGGTTGCAGAATCAAGCGACATTGCGAAACGTTCAAATATCGAACGGACAAGCTGAGTCACCATGGTGATGGGGGGGGGAGGAAGGGAAAGGGGGCTTTATTTTTTCATGCGATATTTCTACATGTTCCTCATGAGCAGGCAGACAAGACTGCCGAAAAAGATGCATGTTTCCTGTAGCCCCAGCTAAGAAGACAACGCAGTCGACAGGAGAGACTCACTGTTCCTGCTGAGCCGGGGTGTGGCACATTCCTCACTGCTGATAGCCGGGGACACGGGGCCTTCACCAGGGGCCCCATGAGAAGAGCCCGACCAGCAGAGGCAGCTATATGGGCCCCAGCGAAAACGCACTATAAAGCACCATAAACTGGTGGATTACAAGAGCCAGATGACACTGGTCTAAGGATGGAGTCGGAGCCATAGGAGCAGGTCTCTGCTCTCGTATAAAACGCTCCCATAATTTAATGGCTGTTGAGTGCTTGCTAATGACAACGCAGCATATGTTACGTGTTAAATGTTTACAGGCAATAGAAGTCGGTCTTGAGTAACTATCTGAAACAAAGAGGCAATGAAATAAACATTCGAGGCGCAGTGCGGTAAATGGTGTTCAAAACGTGCGTGCTTAATCTTAATGTCGGACGGCGACGTGATTTTAAATAATGTTTATCATCGCAGAACAATTTAACTTTTCCCTGTACAAATACCACGATCACGGAGCCAGCTGGAAAGCACAGAAGTATGATGTGGTCAAATCTCTCATGTTTAGAGAGCCGGAAACTTGCAAAGAACAAAGTAGGGACCTCCATGTTCGAGTGGCAGGTCTTGGGAGCACAAAAAAGGGCTCTGCACAAGTCACATGATGTTCGAGGCTGGTAGGTCTCATGTAACTTCCAGAGTAAAGCATGAAGGAGGGCATGAGCAACTAAGGACCAACTCTTTTAGAGTATGCTGTACTGTGTAAATTATTTACTTAAATATCCTCATGAGTAATTAGGGATGGGTCTTGTATAAGCTGACCTCTAGTTGAGGGGGGCCCTCTATGCTGAGCAGATGCAGAGTAAGTCTGCGGGGTGTAAAATAGCAGACAACTGCCAGTGAGGGCAACCAGCTGCACTTAATCTCTTGGTTGTTTCGTGTGATGAGTCTGGAAATGGCATTCAGGCTTCAGAGAGTCACCTCTACACACCGTGGTCAGACTGAGTTATGAGGTCGGCTGGCTTTGCCTTGTGTCTAAGCCATAGGACAGAGTCCACGGTCTTTGTGGGTGGAGACATTTTGAAGACCCGCAGACTCCTGACTATCTGTGAATGCTCCTGTTTATTGCAAGAGAGGACCAGAAGCTTCAATAAATCTCTTTCAACGGCCGACAAAGGACTTGGGGAGAATGTTCCAGAACATTAGGCATGTAACTGCCCACACTGAGTGTCTTTTTTTAAAGGCGTTGTCTAAATGACCAGAATCTTGGAAGCATCAGAATAATCTCAGAACAACAATTAGCCTTTTTAAATACTGGGTTTAGACCATGTGTTCTGCTGAAGACGAAACAACAGGATTTTGATACTTAGTATAAATTCTGCAGGGGTATGAGGTTCAGGAAGGGGGGGGGTGGTTGGCGACAGCAATCAAGCTCAACCCTAAAAGGGAGGCAACTTGGCTTCTCAAAGCTGCACTATTTTTATCTGAAAGTATAACACATGGTTTTAGCCAAAAAAAAAAACAAACAAAAAGCAAAAAAAAAAAACAAAAAAAAACAGCTGATCCCAGAAAGACTGAAAGAGGCTGTGGGATGTGGGGGGGGGG
>JABFEA020000085.1:11249806-11261348 GCA_019775915.2 Cyphomyrus plagiostoma
TATATATATATATATATATATATACATATACATATACACATACATACACATATACATATATATATATATATACATATACATATGAGAGAGATAGGGAGACAACAGTAATTCTAACAATAATGAGTGTACATGTGCTAATGCTGAGGATTTAAACAATATGTAGGAAAACGCCAGGTGAAGTGGCACGTGGGCAGATTTAAACCTCACTCAGGTGCACAACATTAGTGGATTGAAACAAAAGGAGACGGTAGCTTCAAGTCCCATTTCATGAAAATTCCCAGCTGCTAAACCATCTGGCCAGGCAGGGCCCTGGGAGGCCGGGTAGCTGGAGCACTTAGAAGCCAACAAGCGGCATTATTTCCTCCGAAGGCGTCTCCCGAATCTGACCGAGAAGCAAGAAAGCGCAAAACCATAGGAGTGCTCAGACCTCACACGCAGACACAAATACCCCGCGACCACTATTATATTCTAAATGGTTATGGCCCTTAAGATGACTCCCCCCCCACCACCTCCCCCACATGAGGAAAGCTCTTCTTGTAAAAACGCAGATTCCCCCGCGGCCCCCATTTATAACCATTCTCATAATCCACGCCGGCAAAACTTCACATGCGTCATTTCGGTTCCACTGAACATCAGCTCCCAGGAGGCCGAGCTAACGAGACATCCTCAGGGTTTCAGCCACCCGACGCCGCGTTTCCCACGCAGGTCACAAACCACATGCGTGTGGCACGCCCTGGCGCAGTGTGGCGCCCATCCGGCATGCATGCCGTCCACCGCCGAGCTTCTCCACCACCTCCATACCGCTTCATTCCCTCGGTCAATCAGTCACGACCGGATGTCACGCTAACGGAGACGGTGGCTGGTCCACCAGGCATCTTTTCGACTCTCCAATGGGGCCAACAGCAGGAAAACGGGGAGAGGCTTGGCTGTGTAGGCCCTCGTGCTGGTGCCTCATTCCCGCTCATCCTTAGGGCAGATTCCAAGCAGCGGGAACGTTTCCCGTCGACGAGGATGAGGACGCCAACCGGGACCACGGAACTGAGGCTGAGCTGAGAGTTGGGGAGGGAGGGGCTTTTCTTTCCAGCAGGTGAAGCTAATTAGCGAGGTTCTTCCCCTGGACCAGACTGCCGGCGTGGCAGAGTACGGTGCAGTTAATTTAGCTTGCCGCCCGTATCCAGGGCAGAAAGGCACGTTCCAGGGCCCCAGCAGAGCGGGGGGCCAAGTCAGACTCCGGGCTGTCTGGCTATTATTACACTACGCTGTCCCTGGGAGGCCAGGAGAAGAGCGGAGCCCGAAATAAATAAATAAAACAGACTCTGCCCTCGACCTACAGACACACTTAACGCACACAAAGTGTGCAGGGCGGCGTGCAGACGACTCCCGCGCTGGTGGCTGGTGCAGAAAGGCCCACGGTACAATGGCAGATTAGGGGCGACAGACAGCAGGATCCGAGCCTGGGGGCAGAGGGTGAAGTGAGGGAGGCTGGGATTTAGGGGCAGTTAGTAATCTTTCTGGGCACCCACTCACTGGCCCGGCTCACCTTTTGGGGCCCACTGGGGGGGGGCACCACACTCGCACTGATTGGCCCACAAACCGGGAAGGAAGAGCGCTCGCTGATAAGGTATATCATGGAGTCATTTTTCTTCTTTCCTTCGCCCCCCCCCCCCCCACTCTCCTCATGGATTTCAAAGGCACCTTTCAAAGAAGGGGCAGCAAAGGCAGGTTCATGCCCGCATAGCGAGGCACCGCCTAAGGTTTCGTCTGAGCTACGCGCGTTCACCTTTCACATGGCACACACAACGCTCTGCTACACACACTAATCAGCACACAATTAATGCGATCGCTGTGAAGATGTGAGGCCCTCCCATCTGTAAATCTGGGCTACTGTCGCGGCACTGTAACGAATGCAGTGGGACGTGTGAGGCTGTGGATTAGGCACATTTGTTCACTGGAAAGCTCTCGGTAATTAGCAGCCGATGGCACAACCATGAACCTGCCGTGCTGGAAGGGAGGAAGAAGCGTGTACAGTATGGGGCAGCAGGAGGAGACAGCTGGTAACTGAGGATCCACACCTCCAGAAGAATCTCCTACAATCTGTCTCCCAAAGAGCCCGGAGAGAGGGGGAGACAATTCCCGGGACAGGGAGAGACAATTCCCAGAGAAGGAGAGAGAGAGACAATTCCCCGAGAGGGAGAGACAATTCCTAGAGAGAGAGAGAGAGAGAGAGAGAGACAATTCCCCAAGAGGGAGATGGAGAGACAGTTGAGAGAGAGAGAGAGAGAGAGAGAGAGAGAATTCCTCGAGAGGGAGATGGAGAGACAGTTCCTAGAGAGAGAGAGAGAGAGACAGAGAGAGAGAGAGAGACAGAGAGAGAGAGAGAGAGAGAGAGAGAGAGAGAGAGAGAGAGAGAGAATTCCCGGAGAGGGAGATGGAGATACAGTTCCTAGAGACTTTGACTTTCAACCGCCCTTTATTTATATACCATTAGAAAGACAAGCTGAAAGACAAGCTGAAAGACAAGCTGAAAGACAAGCTGAAAGACAAGCTGAAAGACCGCTCGGGTTGGGATGCCATCTAGAAGAATGGTGTAGAGTACAATTGGCAAGCTTAAATCTTCCTTTCCCCTGGACTTAATGTGGTTTGTTAGCAATACTCTGTCTGGTAAATATGTGTGTCCCGTTCCCAGAACTGCAGATCACCCCACATGTTGCCGTTTCAGAGTCTGCGGGGCACCTCCTCTCATTCAGGGGGTTGCAGGGCGTGGCTTTCTCAGTAGCTGGAAAAAAGGTGTTGTATCAGAGCTGTGTGAGATCCTTGGGGTTTAATGAGTTGAGAGGTACACCTGACACCAGGTGGAGGTTTCACCTCTCTGTTGCTGAGGGTCTACAGCCTTCATGGAGGCTGTTTTATAAAGCTCCCTTACCCAAGTGCTCAGGAGACCTGCAGTGGAGAATCCTGCATTGTGAGTTGGGTACCAATGCATTTGTGTCAAAATTCAGTCCTGATGTTACTCCACTTTGTGTTTTCTGTCACAATGTTGATACTGTGTTCCACGCATTATCTGACTGTTCCAAACTGCTTCCACTCTTCCAGCTCCTGAGTCGAGTTCTGAGAGGGTTCGACCTGCTTTTTAATGTGATTATGTTTCTTTTTGGCTGTAAATACTCTAAGACTCACCATTCTAAATGTGTTCTAGTTCATTTTTTAGTGGGACAGGCGAAGCTGGCTGAAGTCGGAGGGGCAGGACACAGACCTGCTCCAGCTGTTTAAAGCTCTGGTGGAATCTCGTATAAGGGCTGAGTCTGTGTTTTATGAGAGTACAGACAATGTCCCTGCTTTTGAAAAGAAGTGGTGTGTTAATCCAGACATTGTTTCTTACAAGTGTGCTACAAGTGAACTGGTGATTGTGGGGTCTTTCAGCTTGACAATTCCTAGAGACAGAGGGAGGAGGAGACAATTCCTAGAGAGAGAGAGAGGGAGAGACAATTCCCAGAGACTGAGAGAGACAATTCCCAGAGACTGAGAGAGACAATTCCCAGAGACTGAGACTGGGAGAGACGATTCCCAGAGACTGAGACTGGGAGAGACGATTCCCAGAGACTGAGACTGGGAGAGACGATTACCAGAGAGGGAGAGAGAGGGAGAGACAATTCCCAGAGAGAGATAGAGAGAGAGAGGGAGAGACAATTCCCAGAGAGAGATAGAGAGAGAGAGGGAGAGACAATTCCCAGAGAGAGAGAGAGAGGGAGAGACAATTCCCAGAGAGAGAGAGAGAGAGAGAGAGAGAGAGAGAGAGAGAGGGAGAGACAATTCTCAGAGAGAGAGAGAGAGAGAGAGAGAGAGAGAGAGAGGGAGAGACAATTCCCAGAGAGAGAGGGGGGAGAGACAATACCCAGAGAGAGAGAGAGGGAGAGAGAGAGAGAGACAATTCCCAGAGACTGAGAGAGGGAGACAATTCCCAAAGAAAAAGCCAATCCCCAAAACCACAGACAACTACCAAAGAGAAACAATCCCCAAAGACACAGAGCCATTCCGAGATATAAACCCAACAGACAGACAAGCCCCAAACACAGAGCAATGACCATTAAAGAGAGACATAATCCCTAAAGACTACGAGACAATCCAATCCCCAGAGACAGGAATACAACCACCAGTGACTGAGAGACAATCACCAATGGGAGGCGAGCACAGAGGTCTGTTCCCGAGCAGAGAAACAGCGAGGGCCGTGTCTCAGGAGGCGTCTGGCTGTGGCACTTCTGCTTTCGCTGCGAGGTCTGTGAGGCCTACTCATTAACCGAATTACTGCCGCCATTTGTTCACTTGTTTCACACGAGCATTATGAAGGGATTTCAGATTATTCTGACACGGCCGTGACACACGACGCAGCCCGGGATCCTGCTGCCGCTGCCACTTCCGGTGCTCGGATCACCCAGGAGGGCCCAGGGGGACCAGGGGGCCCCGAGGCTCCGGTGGCTTTGATGTACAAACTGCCCCGAACAGAAAGATGGAGCAGCCGTCTCAGCCGACAATGGGAGGATATACTTTTTTGTTTCCAGTACACAAACAGAAAAGCGATCAGAAAAGGCCGCTGAATTTCGGGTGCGAAGCGTACAAGACACTTGCTCACAAGCCGTGAGCTCAGCATCGGAAAAGAATCCAGAAAATCAGGAAGGGAGAACCGAAAAGAACACCATCTTACCCATGTTTCATGTAGAGACGGAAAGAATTAGAGCCATTCAAAGCAGTGAATGGGCAATAGGAAAGGCCTATAGCACCCTCTAGTGGCTGCAAGTCAGCAACACATTTCGTCGTCAATGACCTGGTATGATTGGCATGTTTTCATATAAGCCCACTCATTGCCAAGCAAACACGGAACACAATAATAAACATTTGAGCATAAATTGAAGTACACATTTTTAATTCTTCTGAATATCAGACCATATGTCCAGCTACAAGCGCATCACCCTGAGGTATAGGCATCAACGTGCCTCTTATGATAACATTGCTACAGAGCTTTCGCTGCATTTTAAATTTAAGTTAAACATTTCAGTCAAAATTTTTTACCGTCACATAGGTTCTATGAGGACACCAGCAAGCCATCTGCAATCTACCACCTCCAACCAGTAGAGAATCACTCGCAAGTCAGTCAGGGCTCCCCCTAGTGGACTCAGCAGTATGTGCTTAGACGAACTAGCAGCATAAGGTCGTTTAAAAAAACGGAGCGCCTCTCAACCAATGATCTACTGAGCTTCACCCACACAAGGGGGCGCCAGTTAAAAAAAACAATAATGACACAAGTAGCAGGGTCAGCCAAGCCAGAGCGCAGCCACAGATATGGAGAGCCGGCAGGAGGTCAGACTCACCGACGTGCACAAATACACCCCCCCACCATGATCCAGACAATCACTCACACCAAGCAGGCTGTGGAAAATGTAATCAGGAATCAATAAACGGGTGATTAAAATGAAAATGTGTCTGGCACACGGGCCAGAGACTCTGCATCACTGCACTTCACAACCCTCAGAACCAGCAGCTTTTCAGTCAGGGCTTACTGCTACCCCTCTGCTAGAGTTCCGCACACGTGGAGGAAAAGAACCTTAGGTGGCTGGCAGGGCTGGGCAGAGAGCCTCAGGGAAACTTGTCAGGAGAGCTTTGGAGAAGGTAGGACAGGGACGGAACATCTACCCTGTGCTGCAGTCACCCAGGAAATCCCCATGAGCATGACCCCTGATCTCTGGAGGGGCGGAGGGGCTGGGCGACTCGGACCAAACGTCACCCCTCAAGCAACCCCCGACGGGGAAGCACTCCAGGTCCCTCACGCGCGCGAGGAGAGCCAGCCTGAAGACTGACTTTGACCAACCAGTCCTGAAGAAGAGAAGAGTGGGCAGGGACTGGCGAAGATGGAGAGCGACAGGCACGAAGGAGAGAAGCACTGCTTCCGGCTGCACTCCTACACGCACGAGACAGCGAGAATAATGACCCTCCACTGCTCAGGCGGATCATCCTTCACGCTGTGTTCACACTTACAACAACTGCCCCCACCCGCACTAATTAAATTCCCTTACTGCAGGGGTGCCTAAATCCAGTCCTGGGGGGCCGGAGCCCTGTGTAGCTTAGTTATTTCCCTGTCCCACCATAAATAATCCAGGTCGGAACTCGGATGAAAACGTCACAAAATGCCACGAAACAGGGTGACCTGTTTGTGGTTGCAGTATTCAAGTGTGACCGCTGCATCCCCGACAGCTGAACCTTGGGTCGATTCCGAGTCGCACCACATGGGGGCAGTCAAACCTCAAGGAAACCGTTCACAGAAATCAGCGTCCACAAATATTACACACACACACACACACACACACACACACACACACAGATATATATATATGTATATATATATGTATATATATGTGTGTGTGTGTGTGTGTGTGTGTGTGTGTGTGTAATATTTGTGGACGCTGATTTCTGTGAAGATGAGAGAAAAACGGCTTGGACCCACGCTTCAAAGCACTTAAAGCCATCCCAGCTCATGACTCCTGAAGTGTCCCAGTCTCTAGGGTAAGTTTTCAGTTTCCACAGGGAGTGTTTAAAGGAAAATGGGATGAAGAGAGACGACTGAGCCACTTATGAAACATTCACTAAAGGGCTGTGATTGAGGACTGGCAAATGAAGTCAGTGAGCCGGCACCTTCCGGGCAGGTGGCGTGACAGGGGCCTCAGTGTCAGCCAGGCAGGCGACCAGTGGCCTGTACTACGAAGTGGGGTTACTGACTTATCAGGGTAACTTACAGGATTTAAGGTAGTCTGGGTAAAATGTAAGTGAACGAACATGAAGTCCATTTAAACTGTGGTACCGACAACTCAGTAACCCCGCTTTGTAGTACAGGGTGCAGGGAAGGGGCTCGAACAACACACATGCACAAGGCAACGCACACACCTGTAATCATATCTTTGTAGGGACCACTCATTCATTTCTATGGCCCAGCCCTAACCTTAACCATAAGTAGCCAAACAAAATACAAGAGTTTTGGGATTTTTAAAATTTTATGATTGCAGTCACGGAATTGCAGTTCGAAAATGGCTTTTCCCTTATAGGGACCAGGAAAAGGATACAAAGCAGGTACTCGTCACGTTGTGGGGACATTTGGTCCATCTGGACCACACACATGCACACAACAAACACACACACACACAAGTTGGTCTTCCTATCTAAATGGGGACCGTCCATTCATTTCTATGGGAAAAACCCCAATCCCAATCACGACACCCTTAACCTCTACCCATCCCTAACCTTAACCATAAGTAACCAGCCCAAATATAAGACTTCTGGCATTTTCATTTTTTTGATTGCAATCACAGATTTTTTTTTTTTTTTTTTTTAATAAAATTGAGGTTATCTAAATGCGGATCTCAAAAGATGTCCCCAAAAGTAAGGAAGTTTCAGGTTTCATCGCAATTTGAGGACTTTTTGGTCCCCAAATATGATTTATGCAAACACACACGCACATACAAACAAACCCACACGCACACATACATACATACAAACCCACACACCCACATACATACAAACACACACACACACACCCACGCTCACTAATCCCAATGACTTTCTAAAAAGATAAAAGAAAAGCTTTCCCATCAAATTCTCCTGTCCTGAGCCTGGCAGCACAGAGCCCCCCAGTGGTGCTGGGGAAAACAGACCCAGAATCCGGCGATGGTCTCCACACACGCATACACTCGTGAACAGGAACTGATTACTCAGGCACTGGATGGTAATGCCCAAAATGACTCAGTAGGCCAGAGTCTCCAAGAAAACAAAGACATCGTCTAAAGAGCCTCGGGATTCAACAGCAGGCCTGCTGTAGACGGAACAGCCAGGTCTGTAGGGCTGGAGACGGGTACGAGGAATGCCGCTTGAGCGGACTGTGTCTTCAAAGTAGGCACGTGTTCAGTGGTGGGGGCGCTCACACTGCAGACCTGCGTAACGTCTCCATGGATACAAACGTTAAAAAGTGTTACTTTCAAACGAATGCCTTTAAATAGCGACACACAAACGCTATAGCAAACAGACAATAGCCTGCTAACTTCTGTCTTTGTGAAGCAGGGGAAGCATCAACATCAAGCAGGACACACAAACACAGAGCCTGAGGAACCTCGTTTACCAGTCCACCGAAGGGCAGCCAAGGTGACGTAAACACCGGCCATTTATGGCTTCTCTCTCAGACCTCCCAACAAGGGGGCCAGGGGCATTTATTCTCGACTCTTCATCTCCCAGATCTGACCAGCTACATTCCTCCCATTCGGATTAGACTTACAGGGTTTTCCCCCGCCCTGGATCAACAGCAGACTCAAAGCAACATCTAGGGATGGATTCCACTTCCTAGGTGCAGGAACCTTCCAAGGCTCCAATTAGCATCGAGCCGCTGACCCAGCATCTGATTTGCGCTCGGCTCACCGCTAAAACACCCATTTCAATCTATAAAAAAGACAAGGCCACACAACAAGGACGAGCACAGCTCCACGAAGTACCCGAACATCCGCGGTCACTGGTACTTGCACGGGCACTGCGGCTGATAGCGACGGTGGGGACATATTAAGAGGTCGGAGGGAAAGCCGCTCGTTTTCAGCTGAGTAATCAGTGGTGCTGATCCCGCGCTACATGTCGCTAGAACCTGCCACCGCAGGGAGACGAGACAAACCTACAGGACTCAAACCACCAGCCGCGATCGGAATAGCAGTTGGGCCAAGCTACAGAATGTCATTCAAAATTGTCCGATACCCGATCTCATGTCTCATTTTACCTCCCCAGCCTGATATAAACCCCCGCACATACCTTCATCACACTGTACCCTTCATCCGAATCCAAGAAAAGAATTTCGTCGGCGTGCTAAGTCGGTGACGACAGATGGCCTGTACAGTATTGGCCGCGCGCGATGCGGTTGGCACACGCGAGAGGTCTGATGTCAAAGAGGTCACCTGGCCACCGCCCCCCACCCATCCACCACCACCTCCGTCCAACAGATTCAAATGGGTATCGATAGCTGCTAAGTTGCTTGCTGTGTTCATGGAGGAATTCCACCAAGGTCAGATGTTGTGCCAGGGAAACAAGTGCATGACCCCGGGGCACATGAAAAGATACCCACGTGCTCCCCCAGGACAAATTGTTGCCCAGTGAAAAGGTCATTTACAAACTGACAGCACTTCACGCACGTACACAAACGGGCTTGTGTTAACATTAGCGGCACGCTAACACCAATTCCCTACAGGAGCTGTGTGAGTATGCCTGTCTGTTGGGTGACATCACCACAACCATTTCATACACTCATCTCTTCATAATCCCATTAATTCGCCCTCTTTTTACACAAATATCTCAGCAATGCTGATGCCCTTGAGATCATGACTATGAAAAACTGAAACAACCAAGTACAAATGGCCTTAACAGAACACTTTGGTCACTCAGTTGAAAGCCCAACACCATTTGGAGAACAAATTTCCCCCCCCTAAATCTCCAAATTTCCTTCCTACTCATGAGATAACACACAAGAAATGAGGGCTGCAATAATAATCAATTAATCGTGTGACCATGTGGCAATTAACTAATAGATTAGTTGGGCCAAAGCACACGGTTTAAAGAAAAGTGCAAATGCATTATTTAAAAAACATCAGAAGATATTTTTAAGTCACTGTTGTAATTAAAACTTCACACAGGGCAGAGGATCGCTATTTAAAGTTACAAAGGGGCACAGAAACAAAGATCCACTGTTTCCGCCATAGTTGCCCTGCTAACCGTTGTAATTTTTACTGTGGTATATTGTATTTTGATGGTATTTTCCTGCATTCTGGAGTCTTGCTGGGGGAAGGTGCTGATCTAATGAATTGGCAGCTCTGGAGTTACTCTAGGGACTCTGACTGGAGGGATCCTGGCTTATAATTATGTTGCTAAGACTTCAAAATACTCAGCTGTACTGTTTTGCCATCTTGCTGCCAGGTAGACTAGGCATTCTTAGGTGCAGGAGAGTCCCCAAGAGATCCAAAGCAAAGGGTCTTTGCTATGTTCAAGAAAGACATGGATCACATGACCAGTAGGGCTTCACTGGCCAATCACATAGCACAAAGCAGACTGGTGGGGAAAAAACGGTACGGGAGATTTGAAAACGCACATTTGTGCGATGTTCTACAACTCAAAAGCCTCATGAAACCGGAGTCTCCAGAGAAACTCACCCGATCCTTGTCATCGGCCACGTCACACAGCACGTCGTCCAGGTCCAGAATCCCCCCATCGCCGTGCTCCAAGCGGAGCACCTGCAGCCAGTAGCCAGCGTCCTGGAGAAGGAGACAAGGAGCTGTGAACGCAGGCGCCAGAGCAAATGCGCCATCAGCACGCTAGGAGGCCAACTTTTTGAAGGCCTTGCAAACTCCTATGTGCACAATTACTTCCGTTTTTATTTTGCAAGACTTAGCCTGAACGTTCGATGACTTTCTATTAAGGAAGCGACTGTCTTTTGACAGTATACTTATATTGTAACGTCAGACAACATGTTGCTTAAGCAACAGGCCCTCCGCCACCTTAAAAAGCTACACGGCCTTCAGAGATTCAACACAAGAGAACTATTCATCATGACGTGTATTACTGTTCACATTCCAGCTCATACCTAATAGAGATCAGGTAATTTACTAAAAGAGGAGCATACTACTCCCTGCCTCTCAGTCAGCAGCAGCCACTCTGCATAGGTACGAACTGGGAAAGTTGGGAAAACTGGGAAAGCTGGGAAAGGCGGTCACACAGACAAAGCAATGACAAATCGGGTTGTCGTTCAAAATGCACCGTATCTTTTTATTTTGTACTGGGAGCGTCAGCTGAATATTGCTTTCAAAATTTCTAATTTTGCTTTTGTTTGCGATACTACAGCCAAACAAATCTCAGGAAGCCCTTCCCCCGCTCGGGTGCCCCCTCATACATATCTCACACAAAAGCAGCAGGACAGACACACACACCCTGGATACTGGCAGGATGGTACAAAGAAGAAGCACCTGCATGAAGACATCATTTACTAAACACTTAAAGGATCAGGTGAATTTAAGAACAAGCACACACCGGTAGACTGAAGTCTAAGTATATTCACATTGGGTCACTAAATGTCATGTTTATACCAACGGTGGCTGAGCACAAGCACGAGAGAGAAAGTGATTAGCAGCAGGGGGGCTGAAGCCATCGTACCCGCCGTTCACTAGTGATTGTCATGACAAACCAGACTCTGGTGCTTCCAGATGATCCCCAGTGGGACAGCAGAGCAGAGAAGAAATCAGGACAGCCAGGGTCATTCACACAGGTCACAAAGGACGACATGTCATCAGGTCATGTGACACCAGCAGTAATTCACTCTCTTGGCACTGAAAATTTAACAGTACTGTCATTGAATGGGTACATTAATCAAACAGTGTGGCAAAGAAAACAGTCCTTACACCAGTTATCCAGTCACCAGAGCAGCTTCAGAGCTCTCCAAAACCAGTCACCAGAGCAGCTTCAGAGCTCTCCAAACCCAGTCACC
>JABFEA020000085.1:11276921-11293108 GCA_019775915.2 Cyphomyrus plagiostoma
CCCCCCCCCCCCCCCCCCCCCCCCCCCCCCCCCCCCCCCCCCCCCCCCCCCCCCCCCCCCCCCCCCCCCCCGCACCTAATAAAGGGAAATGAGCTTGATGGCTTTGCATGAGCATGAGGATGATGAAGGCGACGAAAGATTCTTTTCATGAAAATCTTTGCCTTTATTCCTTCTTCATTGACTGTGCAAGCAGAAATGGAGGAACTACGCCAGGATATCTTCATAACACGTCAATGAAAAATAAACCAAATACTTAAAAGCAAAAATATCTCGGTGAAAGTTCGCACAGGAATAACTGAGCCCAACCTCCCTGCTACAAAAGCTAGATACCGTTGTAATAACAGCCTTAGCAAGACAAAAGTGACTGAGGCTTCACAGACTCAGGTCTAGAAACTTTGTCATCAAGATAAGTAATTTCTGACCTTGATTACAGAGTAATCAAGATGTATAGACTCATTTAGTGCAGCTAATGGCGCCTGGTAGTAAAACAAACACGACCATGATGCAGTTACTCCAGGAGACAGAAAAACAACTGGGAGAATGTATCAGAGAGCTGGCTGTCAGGTCACGGTACGTCGCTTAACTTCACGCGATTCTTCCCGTGGTGATAGGAGGCACTTCGTGCTCCTCTGCGGGGAAGCCCTCTCACAACATCGGCTGCTTGGTCCCTCCTGAGGTCGCTCCCCGGGTGGAATGAGCCCCACCCAATCACCAGACAGGATGGAGACGGAGAGCACCACAGGCTGCGGGCATCGCACGTCAAGTGCTGCCAGGTTCGCGGGTTTTGGCACTACGCAAGTAGATTACAAAGCAGTGTTTATCTACGCCAACGCTCGGGTTTGTATAGTACCTGCTCAGTGAAGTATATCACCAGAGGGCAAATCGGCGACACTCTTCCTGAGAACAAAACCCATGACTTTCATTGATACGGCTCTTTTAGCCTCCAGAGCTAACAGGCGAAGCACCCAAAGCCACCTTCAATGGATGCTCCAGCATCACTTCCCTGGGATTTTATGACCCGCATCCCGGGAGTTGGGGTCGGCCCGGGCCACGGCGTCCGCAGGGGAATGAACCTCGCCAACATTCCTGGGGTTCGTGACAGCGCTCGGCGGGAACAGTGCCAGGGTCCCACAGGCCGGGTTTCGACAATCGTGAAAATTACCAACTTCAAGTTGAGGGATTTCGAACTCAGGCCAGTAACATGTGACGCTCTGTCGGGCATGGAAACTGGTGGGCAGAGGTCGTCACCCATAGCGGGGACTGCGTCCCTCTCCGCCAGTGTCAGATGCCTGGGAAGACGTCCAATGAGGTGCAAAGACCCGCCTCCCTTCAGCCCCGCAACCAGTTCTTCATAAACGACAGCATCCAGGGGGATGAGAATTGCAGAATTAGGAGCATATCCTGCCAATGAGCGAGCAGGCGAAACAAATACAAGCATGAAGTGAAATTCAGCAGATGAAGACTTAAGTGGCATTCGGCCAACTATGGAGATGTGCGGCCAGCTGGCAGAAAAACCCACAATACAGGTTTTATAAATGTACATCCTCCCCTTCTTAAGAGACAGACGTTGTCAGATGTTTCACAAGGCCCTGTCGATCGCTACGTCGCCGTAATTAAACACAGCGTCTAATTTAGCTGATGCTCTTGCATGAATATTGATCGCTGGCACTCAACATCATATCACTCGCAAAGCTCCTTCAGTAGCTAATTCTTCTTGGATGAGGTTCAGTTTCAGGTGGGGGGGGGAGGGAGTAATGCCTTAGCATTGTGGCCCGAGAGCTCTTGGGTTTAAGTCCAGTCTCTGCTCAGTCTGGGGAGATCTTTGTGTTCTCTGTTCTTGTGTTTCTTCCTAGTAGTCTGGGTTCCTCACACGGTCCAAAGACATACAATGAATTAGGAACTCATAATTGTGCTCTGTGTGTGTGTGTGTGTGCATGTGTGTGCGTGTGTGGGACGGGACCAGCATTTTCTCCGTAACTGTTAAAAATTTGTCTGTTTTTAAAATAATTAAATTGCAAGCCACTTTAAATAGGTCCCTTCAGAGAAAACACAACCACCCACCCCCAAACATTCAGGGTGCTCCTATATTAGACTGAATATAGGCATGAATATCAGGCACGATTCTTCTAGTAACTCTAACCAGCGTTCCCGAAGACAGGGACTTGTCGTATGTCATCATGGTAACGACCAGGAGCTTGGGATCCGCACATCCTGTAATAGCATCAGGACAGGCAGACAGTGATCATGGAGAGACTGGCAGTGAAGACAACCGAGCGAAAGGCAATTTGGAGTAAATATATAGCACCGCTTGTGCCTGAATCAGCTCCGCTCCCACAGAAACACTAACGATTCGGCCGTGGTCTTCAGAGCAGAGGTAAAGTCCCACCCGGAATAGGGTAAAGCCTGGCTAACGAGCTAAAGAAACAAAACAGCACTTCAAAATTAGTGCATCACAGATACATGTGTCACTCGAGGCCACGCATCTGACGTCTAATTGGTGACAGCAGACAGCCAAGTCCGTCTCTGGTAGGGCAACTGTGATATCATTAGCAGGATTACAGGCAGCCCCTCTGTCACAACTGGCAAGGTGATTCCACTTTCGTACGAGCGCTTTACGTTGACGTGATCATCGTTAAGCAGTGTACACCTCAGGCACGAACCCATAATGATATTTTGGGGGGGGGGGGTTGTCACTTCCCTTCTCAGCCCAACAGGGGGGAAAAACCAAACCGTAGGGCTAAGAGGATTAATCTGGGAGTATTACACCACATTGCTGAACTAAGAATTTAATTGATTTATAGATGATGCTCAAAGTCATAAACATCAGGTATTGATCAATAATACCTGTTACACATATGCAGGCATTTGTGAAGCCATTTAGGTTAAGATGCTCCATCCAACATCCGCCTTTCTGTGATTTGAAAGAAGCATTTCGATTCTTTTCCACGACCAATACAACAACGAAATAAGAGTTCCATGACTGTAGCTTCCCAGAATTGCAGAGACCTCAGTCCTGTCAGGATAATCACTGCGCTAATTTACATAGGACACGTGGGCTGCTTACGTGGGACGCTGTCATGCGATTTCGCTGCCGCGGGGTGAAAAGCCCCAGCAGAAACGGGCCTTTATAAACAGCACAAAGCCAGCAGTGAGAGCGCAAAGCTGGGTCCCACACTGAGCTGCACCAAGGTACTAAGAGCTCTGAAGCAACCAGACCGCAGTTGGACTGGGACACCAGTGTGGCCTCGAACCCACAGCCAAAAATAAACACAGCTGCCCACAAATGATTCTCAAGGTATAACAATA
Organism: Cyphomyrus plagiostoma; assembly: GCA_019775915.2. NCBI lineage: Eukaryota > Metazoa > Chordata > Actinopteri > Osteoglossiformes > Mormyridae > Cyphomyrus > Cyphomyrus plagiostoma. The sequence continues at coordinate 11,280,228 of JABFEA020000085.1, forward strand.
CAGACGACATACTGCAATGCATGGAACCTAGAAGTTATTTCCGCAAGCTGATCTGGGGTTAGAAATATTTTAAACTTCAAACAACACTCAGCCCCCCCCCCCCCCCCCCAGGGAAAGATCATAGCTTGCTTGCTAGATGAAAATATCCCTACTGAGACCCCTTCAGACAGCCAGGGACTGGGGCTGCTTGATTACGGCAAAAATCATAATTGCAATTATTTTGGTCAATAATCACGATTATTTGACAATCAACTGACAATCAATATGTTTACGTTTTTTTTTTTTTTTTAAACAGTAAATTTCCTAGAAGTATTAAAAATATAATTCAAATGGGCAGTAAGTAAAAAGGAGCTGGAAAGGGGTTATGCGGGATTTATAACACCAGACAAAATGGGAGTGTCATCGAGAAACGAAATGCAGCACAATAATCATACCATCGGTTATTTTGTTTTGATAATGATCGGAAGCCAAAATCATAACTGAAATTAAAGTGAGATTAATTCCACAGCACTACTCAGGTGGGCTAACATTCTGCAGTGGGCAGGTGCAGAACTGTCAGAGGTGTTGTACACCTAGTCAGACAGTAACATGACGCCCTATGACAGCGGCATTAAACGTAGTTCAGGGACTTCACAGACCACAGATGTGAAAATTATCAAGTGTGTGCCAGTAGACCTCCAGCACGTGGTGCGTGCAAAATGACCCAGGAATACTTCTGAACAAGAGCCCGTCTGCAAGGTAGAGCGAGGGGAAAAAGAAGAATAAAGGAGAATAGAAAAACTTTGTAGGAATAAGAGAAATTTGGGGGGGCGTAATTCCTGCCAAATGAGGCATTGCTAAGTACCAAACAGAACTCTTGTACATGCCACAATTTTAAACTTTTCTTCCCCCCACTCTGTTAAATTCAGCAAATGAATAGCGACCATGTTAAATTTCTAAAGTTTGCTTGCTGCAGATGCTGTGTTAACTTTTCTAACAAATACTGTTGTTTGACCAGGCGTGCCCAAACTTTTGCATACAGGAGTATATGACCGGTAAATTCACACCAAATAGTGAACACATTCTTTTTTCCAAATTCTCACACTGTGAAATCCCATGTTCTCTACTGCCATATGTACTTTGTTAAGTCTCTTTCATACAATTTTCTTAACATTTGATAAATATATTGTTGGTTGTAAACTCCAGAATTATTATATTGCTAATGTCGTCTCCAGCGGCTTCCTGTATAACGAAGGTTTTATTCATATTAAACAGCATTTGAATGTGGCGCAACGGTCCAACCTAAACTACAATAAAGATCAATGAAATTCACTAGACAAGTTATGAAGTTGAATTAGCGTAACAGTTGTGTTTACATTCCTTTATTCTAACTGGTCATACAGTCACTGGTCACCATGCCTGGAAAAGACCTATTTCCACACCCGACTGTGGTCTGTACTGATACATTTCCATCTGGAGTCAGACGTTAATATATTATACAGCCGTAGGATTTAATAATGATGAAATTCCCAAGGTAGCATTGTTCCTCAGTAAGGCACGACGACGCCATTAACCACAAGTCTCCTGTCATTGGTCAGAACCATCAGGAGCCTTAAACAAGCCACAGACCTGGAATGTTCGTCATCCCACATGGAGTTACTGAGCATTTCTGGGCCTGACATTCATGATTATGCATCAAAGGGGGAAATAACGTGGAGCGTGTCATTGAGACTCGCCAGCAAACTCAATTTGCGTTCCCCGCTAATGAGCAGGGTGGTGGGTGTAATTACAGCGCGCGAGGAAAGCGGGAGAGCGAGTTTTCGTATTAAGTGAGGTTAGAGCTGAGAGTAGAAGGACAGCCATTCAGGAACTGCCCAGTGGGACACCCTTAAGAACGAACAGCGGCAAAAGGGAGCACCTCCAGGTAGACGAGTGCAGAACTCAGTCACTATTCGCGACTGACCTGCCCTGCACATAAGAACTGGATTTTGGCCATTAGCTGACAAACATTCCCGTTTGGCCAACCAACTCCAACAGGGATGGGAAGGTGTAGAAGCAAAGTCTTAATTTCTCGTTCATTCCAAGTGCTCTGAGCCATGCTACTGGATGCATGGGACTCTCAGAATACATCAACAGGCATCAGTGACTCATTTTGCCATGGGGGGGGGGCAGCCAATGAGAAGACGCATCTTGAATTCTTCCTGACAAAAGACAACAGACCTTGACAAACAAAAATAATAAATTACAGTTGTGAAATAAACTGTGACAGACATGATCAGATTTTCCAGTGAAACTGCTTCCAGAGTTACCTGTTAGAGCAGCTGTCAACCAGTTTGACAAAAACAACACAGAGTGAAGTGTTCCTTCTGAAAGGCAGAGAGCCTAAAAAAAAAACTTCACTGCCAAAAGGTGGAAAAAAACCCGGCGAGGTTTCGGAGTATGCGGAGATCATTTTAGGTCATGCAGACCTTGGCTGCAGAGCTGTATAAAAAAGATAGCATCACTCCATGTCGTCTGTGCAACTTGTCAGTTTGAATAACATCGAGAGAGACCGCACGCCTTTGCGATTTAACGCACCACTACGAGCGCAAAAGTTCCTGCAACAGTGCCCCCAGCATTCATTATGTCTGGCTTGCTTCCTCCCACCATGGATCGTGTGGTGGACGGCCGAGCTTTCAGAAGAGCCCCCGCCTCAGTCTAAGCTGCACTCCGGTCAGTTGTGATACTTAAGACGTCACTGCAGTTATACCAAAAGGCTTCTCTTAATTAAAAAGACCCCAGAGAAGAGAACAAAATGAATGTTGTGTGTCACACTGACGAGGAGAGCAATAGTTAAACCGCTGGCAGGAAGACATGGATGAGCTCAGAGAGATTAATTTGTTCCCCCTGTCTGGTCAAACAGGGAGAGCATAAAAAAAGGAGGCAGTGTAAGGAAATTATAAGACATGAGGCCCCAGAGGGAACATGCTGCAAAGTGCTAGCCGAAAGTTAACGGGATAGAAGCGCTAGCTGAAAGTTAACGGGATAGAAGCGCTAGCCGAAAACTAACGGGATCGAAGCGCTAGCCGAGACCTAACGGGATCGAAGCGCTAGCCGAAACCTAACGGGATAGAAGCGCTAGCCGAAAATTAACGGGATAGAAGCGCTAGCTGAAACCTAACGGGATCGAAGCGCTAGCCGAAACCTAACGGGATCGAAGCGCTAGCCGAAACCTAACGGGATCGAAGCGCTAGCCGAAACCTAACGGGATAGAAGCGCTAGCCGAAACCTAACGGGATCGAAGCGCTAGCCGAAACCTAACGGGATCGAAGCGCTAGCCGAAAGCTAACGGGATAGAAGCGCTAGCTGAAAGTTAACGGGATAGAAGCGCTATCCGAAAGCTAACGGGGTTGAAGCGCTAGCCGAAAGCTAACCGGATAGAAGCACTAGCCAAAAGCTAATGGGATCGAAAAGCTAGTCAAAAGCTAACAGAAACGAAGTGCTGGCTAAAAGCTAACAGGAACGAAGCACTAGCCAAATGCTAACGGGAATGAAGTGCTAGCCAAAATCTAATGGGAACAAAATGCTAGCCGAAAGGTAACAGGAACGAAATGCTAACCGAAAGATAATGGGAACAAAGCACTAGCAAAAGAGAAAGTTACAACTGAAATGAATAACAGCTTGCTTCTTATATGAATAAAGCCAAAACCAACAATCCTGCGAGCATGATTGTTTCTAGAAACATCTCCCATCGATTAAAAGAGAAAACAGTGGAGTTAAAACACAACTTGTCTTCCGTTCCTCACAAAATTGTGCACTGTCACAGGGGAAATGTACAAATCGACAGACACTGAATGTTTAACAGGATTTCACCCTGTCAATGAAGTGACCCGAATGTAAGAGGTCAGAGGTCACCTATGACTGTATCCATGTGCAGTTTCACTTTCTCAGTGTGTGAATGGGCCTCTTTGTTAAAGCAGCAGCCAGTGTGTAGCACCCCAATGAGACTGAATATCTCCAGAACAAGTGTGGGAACCAAGGACAGAATCAAAGAGAGATAAACAAAACAAACAGCCTTATCTTAGCCGAGGGGTTTCCAACGTTAAAAAAAAAGGAGTACTCACTTCCTTTTACAGGAGAATCCAGCAAAAAATGCATCAAACTGCATTTAATGACTCACCTGGCTTAGGTCACACCCCCTACTAGAGATCAGAGGGCGTGAGTTTTAACAGAGAATAGCAGAACGGTGAGAAAAATCACTAGGGTTTCTGGTAAACACAGAGATTGTTTGCGCGGGAAGGTAAAAGTTTGCAGACTAGTGAAGGCAGCGCATCCTGAAGCCGCTTGCAGAGACATTCCACACAACATCATTAAACTACCCAGCATGCACTTCAGTCACCAGCAGCAGAAGCTAGCAGTCACACGCTGGCGCGGCACCAGAAAGCGTAGCTCCACCTGCCTTATCTCCTGCACCACCAGCCCCTTTTCTGGCCATCAGGGGAGAGCGAAAGCTCATAACCTTCTGGATATTCATGCGTCCTCAGTTGCTCATACCACGCTAAGAACGTCTGACATTCCCACGGACGGCAGCTGCCAAGCACCACAGACGCCACGCGATCCTGGGCCGCGTCCCTCCTCGAAGGAGCCCTCCCTCAGGCGAGGCCCATGGAACCCGAGACGGGCCCTGCGGCTCAGCGCCACCCACCCGGCCAGATCCGGACCACAGGCGGGCCGCTTCTCCAGGTCTCTGGACACAAACCCGCGCGGCCGCATGCCGAACCAGGCGTGTAACAACAAAGATGGCCGTCCACCCTGGGAGGCCTAAGCTACACACCCTGTCAGCCTGTACACTCTGATGGTTACATATTAAGTAAGTATTCATGGAGTCAGTTACCTCATCTGACATTTTAGGTGTAAACCAATAGCTGATTAAAACAAATTACCTAAATTTTAAAAACAACCTAAAACCTGTCTGAATGCATTGCAAGATACCTTAACCCAACCCCCTCCCCCCCATTCCCAATTCACGATGCACCCAAACCGCTCCATGCTCCCTGCTCCCTGCTGCTGACCCTGTCCAATCGGCAGGCAGAGACATGGACGGGGCACCCGCCAATCTCGGGAAACATGCAGACCAAGTCGCTGAACCTGAAGCGCTAAATCCTGCAGGGGAGACCACCAGCTCCATCCGGTTGGTTGGGAATGACTAAAGATTGATTTAAACTTCTGTGTAGTACCTGTGCCACAGGTAGCCTCGTATCCTTGTGCTGTGGCCTGACGCACACCTCCCCAGGATTGCAACTACGGGTGTCAGGGTATGGAGTAGGGTACGCAGTTACGCCATTACCTATGGCCTAGATTCTACACAGAAGCATAAATCAGCCTTAAGACAGGATGTTGGGGGGAGGAGTGGGGGTAACCAGGTAGTATTTCTTCCAGTTGAGACCACCAGTACTAACTGGCTGGTCGGGAAGAGCTACGACAGGAGGCTGTGGTGGGGGCAGGGATACCATTGCTCACAAATGTATCCAGGCTATTATTAGACGGTCTCTAGGGGGGCTGAGCTTTTGTCTAAACGATTCATCCTGACCTGGCCGCTGCCAGCGGGGCCCACAGTCACACACGTGGCGAAGGCGGGAGGGAGGAGACGGGGGTATTTATAGCGGACAAATCTCCACAGGGTGAGAGGGGGGAGGAGATCGACTCCATGGCAGCAATTAGAAAGTGCCCATAAATGCCAGGACACATGAATCTCGCTGCAGAAAGAAAGAGAAACCAAATGGAGGGGACAGGCACGGCAGCGGCCAATCAGAGCCGATCGAAATGAAAGGAAGCAAAACGAAAAGGATGGGACAGGCATGACAATGGGCAATCAGAGCCGATCGAAACGAAAGTTAGAGAGGCGAAACAGAGGGAACAGGTGTGACAACGACCAACCAGAGCTAATAAAAACGAAACAGAAGGGACAGGTATGACAGCAGCCAATCAGAGCCGATCAAAACAAAAGAAAGAGAAACCAAATAGAGGGGACAGGCATGACATCGGCCAATCAGAGCGCTTCAAAAGGAAAGTTAGAGAAGCAAAACGGAGGACACAGGTATGATAACGGCCATTCAGAGCCAAACGTAATGAATGAACGAGAAACCAAACTGAGGGGCAGGTATGACAGCGGCCAACCCGAGCTAATCAAAATGGAGAGGGCAGACATAACAACCAATTATAGCTAACTGAAACAAAATAAAGAGAAACCAAATAGAGGAGACAAGCTTGACAATGGCCAGTCAAAGCCAATCGAAACAAAAGGTAAACAAAACAAGAAATGAGGGTGTTACCCACTGCTGAGTGACATCTGTGTTTTACAGGGAAAAGTCCTACTAGTGTGCAAAGCAGCTCCTAGAGGAACAAATCCAGCAAACACACTCTGCCCCTAATGACAGGACATCCTTGGAATGCACCTTTTGTGTGCATTTTCCCCAGAGGTGGCGATTTCAGGTCCAGAGAGTACAAATCCAGACCAGGATTTTGTTTCAACCAACCAGTTGAGTACTCTGTGACTGTAACTCTTTATACTTGGTTGAAACAAAATCCTAGTCTGGATTTGTATTCTCTGGACCTGAAATCTCCACCTCTACATTTTCCCTGATGTTTACCTACACCCCACCCCACAATCTCTGCAACTAAGAACAGTGATGCTTGTTAGCCCTTCAGACTTAAGCTGCCCAAATGTGAGAAAGCTGCTTCACTGAGATGCATTAACAGCTCAGCAAACTTTAATACTACATTGAATATCAAGCGTCATAATGAGAATTCAAGTGCTGAGTGAAAGGGTATCAGTCAGGACCACTTGTGGGCTCAGGAATGTTACGAAGCCTCATTCTGGATGCCATAGTACACGGGGCTATGGGAAGCTCCCTGAAACCTCGGCACACGCCCGTACGTTCCACAGAAACCTTTCCATAGAAAGGCTTTTCTTCATCCAGGATCCAGATTCAGGATGGAAGACTGCTGTTCACAGACCTCATCAGTGCTGGGGGGCAGGGTGACAGCCGCGGAGTGTTCTGGAATAGCCGCCGCCACCCCAAGAAAAAACAGCTCTCAAAATAAATGTGGGGGTGCTTTTTATATCCAGTTTATGCTGGGGCACTTCCTGTGTTTATGGAAAAACCAGGACAGGAGCCTGCCAGCCAGTGAGAGACAGAGGCACGGACCCCCGTGCAGGACAATCCGGCACATTTATGGCAGAGAACCCAGGGGAGCGTATAAAACCGGAGCGACAGCCCTAGGAGCGTGTGTGGCACAGCACCCTGAACAGCTGCTTAATAACCGCGCCATTTTAAAAAGCAGAGCGAACATCACTGCGCCTTAATCCCCGCCCGGGTGTCATCATGCCAGGTCACATGACCGGCCTCAACTACGACCCACGGGTAGGCCGACCCATGGGTAGGCCGACCCACGGGGCACCCCGAGGCAGCGCTGTGTGTGTCGAGCTTCCATTAAGACGCCGGCCTGCAAAACACTTCTTTTAAACCAAAGTCAAAGCAAAATCATAAAAGAAGATCATTACTCAGGTATTATGTTTGCTTCATCGAAGTGGGATAAAGGTGCAATTCACACATATAGAGCCTCCCCTGTGGGCAAAGGAGGAGGCAAAAAGCGAACCAATCAGAAATGACTGATGTCCGGTGGCCGAGAAAATCACCCAGGAGACGTCCAGCTGCTGGGTGCTATTGTAGTTACTGTAGAGGCCGCAGTGGCCGAGCAAGCGGCTCTGCTTCACTGCACAGCACGGCATCTCCCTCACTGCTCTGCAGCGCACATGGGCTTCACTTCAGGGCCTGCCTCAGCCAATCAGAGCGCAGACAAACTGAAGGACCTAGAGGAAACCTGTATAGCGTGAGGAGAGCAAGCAAAATCCACACACAGAACAGAAGCTGGATTCGGCCCCCCAGCCCTGGAGCGTTCAGCACAAGTGCCACCCACTGAGCCCCTGTGCCACCCCGACGCTATTAAAAAAAAAACAGGAACCTTCAGCCAAGGCTACAGCTGACAGCTAAACATCTTTCTGGAGATCCTCCCCGTTAGCTTATCGAGTGACCAGAACTTTGCAAAAAAAAAACTCTGCAGGGCCACAGCTTCGGGGAAAAAAAAGCTTCAGCAGAATAAATAAACCCAGCAGCCCTAGACAGGGGTCCAGCTAAAATTAAGAAGAGCAGGTCTTCCTCAGTCCGAAACGTCTTGCTTGAAGAGTAAAAAGCTCTTGTCAGCTAAAATAGCCGCACTCAAAGCGGAACTCGGCAGATCTGCACTGAAATGAATTACCATACAAATGACCGAAGCGAGTTCACATGCACACACGTAATGAGCCTGTGTTATGTAATGTTCTCTGAGGATCTGCTCTGTGCCATCTTCTCTCCCCCATTGGGGGCTTCTGCAGCTCCCTGACCCCCCCCCATTCCTGAAGCTCGCTCGTAAACACGACAGCTCAGTCCATCTCTGACCCCCTTTGCCACCTCACGTCTGGATTCTTATTTAATCCTCAAAAACGGGGCACTGTGGCCCCTTTGAAATTCACTGCAAACATCTGGCTGTGTCAGTAATGACATACGAGGGTGCTGGACCCCCCCCCCCCCGGATGGACTGGAGCTGTGTTCTGTTAACAACAGGCGGCTGTGCACACCCACAACCCCCCACCCACCACCCTGTTCTCCCAGTACATCTCCAGAGGAGTTAAACATGAGACTCTCGCCCAGAATGCCGTGCTGTAGTTTAAAAAAAGCAGGTTTCTCTCTACGCGAGGAATGGAATGAGAGAGCTGTTCGCCACATGGAGAACATGGAGGACCACAAGGAGAACATGGAGGACCACAAGGAACTGTGGGATGGAGCTAAGCTGTCGGAGTTCCGTGATGGCCTCACAACACGGTTCTGGGTCTCACATCACAGATAGTTCCCTGAGGGAAACCGCTCACCAGACACCAAGAACCGTAAATATAGCATCAAAACAACCTGCTAGCATGCAATTCCAGTAAAACAGTTTCTATAAGCAGCCATGCATTTCCCATAACCGCTTACGCTGTGACTCTGGAGACGATCCCAGAACAGAGACATAGCCAGACTTTGTACAACGGGGTGGCCAGACTAGACCAAGTGATTTTACTGGAGTGGTAATGGGGTAATATTTTCCTAACCAAGGGGGGCCCTTGGTGTATTTTGCTGACTGGGGAGCGGGGGGGGCACATGTACATTTTGCCGATGGTGAGCATTCTCCATTAATCATCTCGCAATGGAGTCGGACACACAGCAAGATCAAGATATGGATTTAAATGTTCCATACATCATCATTATTTTTTGGTAAAGGGGTAGCAATTTATTTACCAGGGGGGGCGGGGGGGGCATAGGCACCCCTGGCCACCCATTTAATCCACCCCTGTGCCAGGAAGCACAGGCTATAAGGCAGGGGACCCCTTGGACAGGACTACTGTCCATTGCTGAGTATGCAGTAACACAGATCAGGAAACTCAGAGACACCGGTTCACTTAACAGATGCTTTTACTGGGAAGAGTCAGAGGAAGCAGAAAATCAGGGAGAATGTGTAGCATCCATATTGCATGCACAGCAGGGAAATCGAACTCTAACCTTGTAGGTGTGAGCGGGCTCCAGTGCAGGGTGCGAACGGCCGCGGATATGCGTAGAAGCTGGCCTCTGAAATCCCCGCGTGGCTACCTCTGCTCTGCCTGCATCTGACCCCTCCCTCGCCCGATAGTCAAGAAAAACACTAAAACAAGAAAAGCTATAGGGTTGCGCCCTGGGTCTATTCTAAGCCACTCCCTGGAACGTGGCAGAGTCCACAGCGTGAGCGTTATGCGTGGAACACTGTGCTGCTCGTTTCACAGGGAATTCCTTGGCGATGACGGAGCGTGTGAGGAGCACCCACCTGCCAGACGCGGGCTATGTCACGGAGAGCACGCCTGACCTCAGAACGATCCGCTGATCACCCCCCAAGTTCAGGGAAAGTTCTTTCTTCAGAAAGAACACAATAATGGCATAGAAAAACAAAACTAAGAGCCACCATACTACACGTTGTAACACACTGCAGTGTGAGGCTACAATACTGCATTTGAGACTGAGGAGTGTTGAATAAGCCCTAGAACAGGGAGAAAATGGCATAAATCAGCTTTATTTTGATCCAATAAAATGTCTAGTAAACAATTAACAGACAGTGGAAGCTATTTAAATGCAAACCCATGGAAATACCAATATTCTTTCTCGCACCAAGGCGCTGCTGAATTATTGAATCTGATTGGTCAGAAGTGTGTCGATTCATTTTCTCTAACCGCATACATAGTGCCAGCCAGGTGATTCACGGTTGAACATCAAAGCGCGACTGTAATCTTATAAACCCTAACTATTTACTTCGTGGAGCCTATAAAAGCGGAGGTATCGTTACAGATCACTTAGACGATGCTTCCAGCTGAGGACCAAAACCTGTGGTCAGTGATTAAATACCTGAAGGATTTACTGATGCAATGCACTTTTCTTCCAATGATGCTTTGCAGTCCTGCGTAACCAGCCTAAGCGAGTTGGTACACAAGACTGGATTTAATACGTAAAGTAAGTAAACAGTAAATATGTCAGGTTTTACCCATTACTTAACTTAATACCAAGAGGTATGTGAAGCTGAATTAACAAAACAATGACATATATATACATATATATGGATATATATATATGCCTCAGCAGTCATGCATTTTAAAAAACCTAATGAACATGTTGATATGCATTAACCCTGACATGGCAGTTCCCTGTCAAATTCTTCTTACAGCATTCCTAAAGCAGGACACAGCCCTGCAGACTTCATTATTGTGGCATAATGACAGTAAGCCTCACAGACTTCATTATTATGGCATAATGACAGTAAGCCTCACAGACTTCATCACGACACCAGCTCGCCCCCGAAAGGCTCGAGCTCATGCTGTGAGCTCCCAGACGTGTCCGGACCACACCTCACAGGAATCCATTGTGTGCATTTAACATGAATGTACAAGTTAGGCTGCATGCATTTAAGACAACCAGTTCTCAAGGGACAAACCAGTGGCCATGTCCTTCCCCAGGTGGGATTTCTTCAGCTCTGCAAACCAGAAGCCTGTCACTGAAGCTTTAAACCCAAATAAAGACACTAACTATCTACCAACTCTACAGTAGAGGTGGACACCTCAGGTCCAACCAACCAGTTCAGCATGAAGAGTCACAGTCACAGGGTACTCAACTGGTTGGTTGAAACAAAAACAGAATCCGGATCTGGATTTGTACTCTCTGGACCTGAAATCTCCACCTCTAGAGTACAGACGTGTAAATAATGCTCCAATAACCTATGCTCACCTTAAAAAAGTAACAGATAAATGTAGAGAAATGTAATGTAAGACGTTTAGGAGGTCTACCTCAAACCTAAACAAAGCTTTGATTTCAGTGTTCTGGTTTGTGCTAATTTGCAGAACTTTGCAAACCTGCATGGCTGCGTTTACAGTTGGTTAGCATGTTCGCTAACTCACCGTCGAATTCGGGGATTTGGAATTATGCAACAGTGTCCCGTCCTTCTGGGGAACACGGCACCAGCGCGGAGGCGCTCTCTGAATGCTCAGTTACCTCAGGGCATATCTCTCAAAAGTGTACGATCACAGTGACACACACGTCAAGGAAGAGATGAGCGCGATGTTCACTGGACCAAGTGAATCAGAAGCTGGCTGGTTGAGGCTCATTAAATCACTATTTAAAAATATCAGAATGGACTCCATGACAGTTGGGGACAGTTAGGGGCGTGTATGGGGTGGCCATAGCCATACTAGTAAATATGAACATTCTGGATATCTGAAATTGAAAGCCCAATAGACATGAATGGCAAAAGTGACAATTTCTCCTAGGAAGAATGACATTGTGGATATCTGAAATGCTCTTTTTGACTAGGAAGAATCGAATTAGAGATATCTGTAATACATATCGAGTCTAGTGATTAAATGTTAAAATGGCTTGCCATAGCAGCACTGGGAACCAATGAGGCCAAGTGACCATTACAGCTTCCTCATACCCACGCAGAATTAGGGGGACCCTAACTGTGATCTCAGGTGACAAGCTAGCGCCACAATCGTAAGGTAGGGCCTACACCTGACCAGAAGGAACACTGCTGGAATAAAGCTTTTTGTTTCTTGTAACTTGTTGGCCAAGGAAGGCTGTCACTCTTATAATTTACACAGCAATCCAGATTATATCCACCTACATGCAGGCAGGCCACCGATTGGCCCTGAGGAGTATCAGGGGGCAGGGAAAGAAGGGCTTTTCCCTTACAATGTAGCATTTCTGTTACTCCCTAAGGACCGCCCCTTTTGGGAAGCAGCCAATGAGCAGAGAAGCAGCCTTCGGCTTCTGCTGATCCAGGACAAAACGGCATCTGTAACTCATAACAGCACGTGAATGTAGTATGTGCCCAGGCTTCGCTGAGAAATGGATTTCACCGTAGATGTGAGCTCATGTGTCCTGACAGAACAAAAGGGAGCGAGATCCGGTTTTAAAATAAGACCATTCTCATGAAACGTCACATTAAACGCAAAGGGTATTGCTGGATTAAGCTCTTTTTTTGTTCTTGGATTTTGCCCAATAACCCGAATGGTTCAGCGGTTACAGATTTATTGATGCTTTCCACTACATTGCAAAGGAGACCATAACGTCTGTCAAGTTTTGAAGCATTTTTTCCCCTTCCAAGTAATTCCGTAGGAATTCACTGAAGGGAAAACTAGACAATTTTCCACGTGAATTGGGGGTCCTTTTTTTTGGGGGGGGGGGGGGGGGGGGCCCCGTGCCTGGGGTATGTTGACTGTGCAGAGAAGCCTGTCTGCCATTGCACACATTACAAGAGCCGGACCCTGGGGCTGC
>JABFEA020000085.1:11346277-11361796 GCA_019775915.2 Cyphomyrus plagiostoma
CCAATATTTAATTTGACTTCACCCCCCTGCAAATGCTGGGCTGAGATCGCTAAGCTGACGCACTTTGACATAATACTGTACTGTATTCACCAACACAGGCATCATTTAAACATCATTTCCATGGTGGTGTGAGAGTTTTACACTATGAAACTGGTCTTGGTGCCTTAGAGAAGACCTACTGAACCTCATCCTGCACCATTTTGCTTGAAGAAGTACTCAGCTATTTGTTCGAGTCTGTGGAGACCAGCGTTGTGTAATTCAGGTCCAGAGAGTAAAGTGAGCTGCTAGATAAGTTCTCCTCAAACGAGCTTGATGGGCCGAATGGTTCCTTCTCGTTTGTAAATTTCTTCTTCTTCTGTAAATGTCCAGACCGGGATTTTGTTTCAACCAACCACTTGAGTGCTGTGTGACTGTGACTCTTTATGCTCAACTCAAAATCCTGGTCTGGAATTTTCCTCTCTGGAACTAAATTTACCACCTCTGGTGGTTACGCAGTGGAAGTGAGATCTCCGTTCCCCCCCCCCCCTCGGCCCAGGTCTACCTGGAGAGGTTGCTGACGTACGCTGAGATCGACATCTGCCCCGGGAGCTGGAAGCGCATGGTGCTGGGGGCAATCCTACTGGCCTCTAAGGTGTGGGACGACCAGGCCGTGTGGAACGTGGACTACTGCCAGATCCTGAAGGACATCACCGTGGAGGACATGTGGGTCGCCCCCTCCGCCCATCAACCCCATGAAGCTCTGCTGAAGGAGATCACTCCACAGACCCCTCATTGGATAATGTGCCGTGACATTTTCCAGCTCTGGGTTACCGTCATTTTCACCACATAAGGGCACGCCGGTGTTTATCCGGGGTCCACAGCTGGTCTAGGTTACATGACTCTAGCTGCAGGGTTGCTATGCCGTGTCTCGTCTCGGTCCAGCGGGACAGGATCTTTTCTGTCATCATCCCTCATTTTCTCCTATGTTTGTTGATTATTCGATAGGAAGAGATACATTCTGCTTTAATAACAAAAACATCAAAAGAAAATATTAAAAATTAGGAATCTGGCTTTACTCTGTGTCAGGGAGACAGGTGTGTCTTAAAATGGCGCGATATTGGAATTCACACCTCACTGAAATATCGGGCCGATCCAGTCCAGAAGCGTGTGAGCCTGGGAGACATTCCACATGATCAAACTCGTTTGGGGGGGAGGGGGGTAGAGTAGTGACAAGGCGTTCAGTTGACCCACGCTGGGATCCAAATTTAGCTGGCCTGTCTCCCACTGGAACCCCTCACTGAGTGTGCAGAGCTATCCTGAAGGTTCCTGTTCCGCTGGTTTTCAAGCCACGTGGAAAAGCACGTCGCGCTTCGCGTGTTTATACCTGCATCAGCACACGCACGCATCACTCTGCCGTAGAAGGCAGCGAGTCTCAGCCTATAGCAACGACATCTGCCATTTCACGCATTAATATCTAAGAGCCTGGTCAGTTTGCTTGGTCAGCAGGACACCTCACCTGTTCCTCTGGTGATGTCCCGCCAGGAACGAGCTGGAGCGGCAGTTCCTAGAGCTGCTGCAGTTCAACATCAACGTGCCGTCCAGCGTCTACGCCAAGTATTACTTTGACCTGCGCTCGCTGTCCGAGGCCAACAGCCTGGGCTTCCCCTTGGAGCCGCTCAGTCGGGATAGGGCCCAGAAGCTGGAGGTGAGCCAATCCGCCGTCGCCTTGCTCCACCGTCTGCTGCCATTGGCCATTCTGTTGTCAGCTTCCTAAGGGGCCGTGTGTCTCAAAATCATCTGAACGGTTCCAACTATGTAAGTTAATGGGAAGTTTCTGAACGCAAACCCCGGTATGGCTGTCACTATGGCAACCGTCTATGGGTTTTCACGCTCCCAGTTTGGGAAATCCATGTATTAGAAGGGAACTTAAACTAAGATTCTGACGATCACAGACTTCTTATTAAGGGGAGAAGTTTGTAACGCGTGGCAGTCAGACGTGAGACCATCATACGCAAACGTCACGTGACCAGTCATGTGACTGGATTATTATCTGTTTATCATTCCTAAGAGCGGCGTTGGTCGCACGCCCTCCAGTGCCCTTCACCCCTGTAATTATACGCCCTCGTGCTATCTTTGTTGCCTCAGTTGCTGCGTGCGTCTGCAGAAATGCCTGCAATGTCCACATGGCAAGGTCTGTGGATTCTGGATGAGTGAGGGGTCCATAGGTCAGAATCTCATTTAAGACCCGGGGGGTCAAGCCAGCTGTGAGGCACAAACACTCCACACACGGTGCTCATTAACCTGCCAGAGCCTTTAAGCTAGTCCCCCCTTCCCAAGTCACAGGCATGACTATGAAAGTGACTATGACAATGCAATTTTCCATTTAGATTACAATAACAGTTTTGGTACATAAAACAGTAAATAATAAAATAAAACAATAACAATGGCATATTGATACATGTAAATAATAACACTAAACAACACCACTGTAAACAAACAGTAAGCATACACACGACAGAATCTGGGAACGTGATTAATACAATTTTACATCTTGGATCATTTCGATAATATTGTCGCACTCGTGTTCGGGTGTGAAACTCGGACTTTAAGAGGTGGAGATATTGAAAGACTGGAAGCGTCTGAGATGTGGGTTCGGCGTGGATTTGAAGAAGTAACTTGGCTGGACTGGGAGAACAGATGAGGAAGCGTTAGATATGGCAGGAGAGGAAAGGGTGCCGATCGACGGAATGAAGAGACAGACGAGGCGGGTGGGATGGCTCTCGGTGGGGGGGATTGCTGAAGGACGGAAGAATGTTGGGAAGAAGACAGAGGAAAGTTTTTGGATGAAATGAGGGGAGGAGCCAGTTATCGGGGACGGCGGAGAAATGAGGTTCGTTAGTACATTTTAGAGGGACAACTCTGGACCTACCTTAGGGTACAATATGATGACTGACTCTGACTGATAAGTTTGTCATTGTTAGGTGTGTCTACCAGACATTTTAGTCTCAAATATAAGTGACATAAATATGTCCACTGTGTGTCATTAACGCCGGTGCTGTTTTGTCATTTTATTGCTATTTCATTAGGCGATATCCCGCCTGTGTGATGATAAGTACAGGGACTCTCGCAAAGCAACAAAGAAGAGGTCTATGAGCGCAGACCACCTCAGCGTCGTCCGATGGGCCCCCGCCATCATATCCTAACAGTGCCAAGATGGGGGGGCCTGCCCCCCGAAGCCACCGGACCCATACGACCTGCCCAGGTCACCTTTTTCAAAGTCTGGGGTGGATGCCTCCACAGTGCCTCTGTTTGGTCCCACCTGGAATTTTACTGGGATCTTACCGGTATCTTATTGGGACTTACAATGATCCTGGGGGAGACGAGACACTGAAGAGAAGTGGGATCATTGTGTGTTTCTTTCTGGCTGTTTCTTACGCCCCCCCCACCCTCGGGTCGCCATGTCTTGCCGTTACAGTGAGTGAATGTGCAAATTGGGCAAAGGCTGCTCACAACGATGAAGCAGTGAATAGGGTCGCAGTGTCTGGTCGGGTCCCGTGAGTTTTGATTGGCTCGTCTGAGCCGGCCCATGAGTTTTGATTGGCTCGTCTGAGCCAGTTCCCCTCATAAGCACAGGAAGGGGCGGGTCTTTCCAGGCGTCCCAATGCTAGTGTTCCACCCTGCCTTCTTTTAAGTAACAAAAGAAGCAAAGGTCTATTTTAGTCTCCGATGCCATTTTTCAAACTGAATTGTTCCTGTTTAATATGAAGCGGTCTAAGCATTTCAAGGTACTTTCAAAATC
Source organism: Cyphomyrus plagiostoma (assembly GCA_019775915.2). NCBI lineage: Eukaryota > Metazoa > Chordata > Actinopteri > Osteoglossiformes > Mormyridae > Cyphomyrus > Cyphomyrus plagiostoma. The sequence goes on from JABFEA020000085.1 coordinate 11,350,056, forward strand.
TTTTTCCTGTAGCTTTTCAGTTAACCCCCTTTAAGTTATGAATGTTTGGTCCCAGTGCAGTGGTTGGACATCCTTGCCAGGTAATGGCCACTATTTGGAGGACCTTTGGACTTTTATTCCTGTTTCCATAGTAGGGTTCACCAGGGAGACCCTCCATTAAGTGCCCCTGACAGAGACTAGAATGCCAGTCTAGGGTGACTTTCTTCGTAGACCATAATGCAGTTCTGCGTGTGAGTGTGGCGATATCCCTCATCGAACCAGTAGACACATGCATCTCCAGCCAGCAGATTATTACCCCCACATTCCTTACATTCCTGTTTCACCAACAGACGTGTGTATTTGCGGTTATGTGTCCTTTTGATAACCACAGACAGGTTTCATTATGGCAAAAAAGGAAAGGAAATGTGCCAAAATTTCATATCTATCATCAGTTTATTACTGTTTTCATTCTGTTATTGCACTTTGAGGTTAGAGATCATGGACTGTGTGAAAATGAGGGCCGTAACAGCTGCCTCTGTCCATTTCGCATGCTTATGGGGTACCACCGTTACCATGGCAATATCAACCACTGCCTTCCTCGAAGTCCACTCCCGTGGGGGGGGCGCTGTATCTGTGACCCAGAACCCAACCTGGAGTCTCCATGTGTTTAATAAAGGATGGAAAAGCAGTCCACATTAAACAGGACAGCCATGAAGGGAAAGCAGCTGAGGTTTGAGCCAATCATTGTGCATGTTGCTGATCATATGACCGTACTGTCATCCGTAGCTTACATGCTCCATGTGACATATGGAGGCTTTTTGTTGCCTGAAGGTTGGTTCATAAGACGTGTTTCTAGGCAATAACAGACTGTAATGCCGTTTGCTGGGGAAGTTCTTAAGTTCTGAGCCAGTTTGTCAAATGCAGACAGGCGGTCAGTACTTCATGAGTTCCCGTGAGTTTGAACAGGTTTCTGCATTAAGTAACATCATCTGTTTGTAAAAATGAAATTGCCTTTGTTTTGTACCATGTGATGAAATATTAAATGCTCTGAAAGACATTAAGTTAAATATTAATTTATTAAATATTTAAAGAAAATCATTATCTGGTTCACTGATGTAACTATTCCTCGATGTTTTAACCAGACAATTTAAAAAATGGGCTGAATAAATTATAAAAATAATTGAAAATGTTGGTAATTAAGAATGAGTTACCAATTCAGGAAACTATTTTCCGCTTTGTTATAAAAAAAGCATTAATTTTTTATTGGTTCCCACAGCTGTTTCCAATTTTATATGTTTGTGCTTAATCTACGTTATTTTTGGCTTCTTTTCATTTAGTGAGTCACAAAGCATGAATCAAATGCATAAAGACCAGTTTTCATGACTGTATCAAAATATTATAATCAAAATATTTGTTTCACAAAGGATGTGGACAGACATTGTCAGCGTTCCCTAATCATGCTGATATGAAGTGTATGGTCATTTGAGTTTTGCTTGGTCATCGTTTTCCTTCTGCCCTCAGAATAATCAGGTTGTAGAGATTTGTGGGTCCTAGAAACTAGAGGAGGTGCGACCAAGACATCTGATTGGTTGGGCCCAAACCCTCTACAATCTGATTGATTGTCTCTGTGAACCAAACATTTTTCCTTCTGCCCTCCAAATATTTTGTGTACGTAAAACTGCCAGGTGCATAATGCACATTCTTAGTTCTGAGTTCTGGCAATCTGGCATGACATTAGCTGCCTGCATAGCTGTTACATTTCATATGTCTGGTTACTAAACATCGCAGACTGCCCATGCTTGTGCTGGATCGACATGGATATTTTAACAATCATGACAGAAGTACTACGGTGGGCTGTCAGATACAGGTTCCTCTGTCTGTTTAAAGCACATGTGGCTGACTGACGTGTGAAGTGACAAATGTTGGGATGGAAGGGGCAGGATGTTGGACTGAGAGTTGGTCTTCCTGGAGCTCTCTGCTAAACCTCCCATATAGTGACTGACCAGGTCACATCAGTGGGCAAACCGTCTTAATGTCTAAGCAGGGGTGAAATTCTAAGCAGGCTGGGGGCCTGGCCATATCCCGCGGAGTCAAAAGTCTTATCTTTTCATGTTGTATAGAGCTCTTCCCAATATTATTGCCCCACAGTGGAACTCGACTCGCATTTACTCTAATTGGTCATTCGGGTGCTGATCGAATGATGTCACAAAGTAGGAGTGGCCCGATTGATGTAGCTCACAGGTAACTATAGCAACAGATGGATGCGCGTGGCCTGAAGCCCCGAAGCGCTTATCCAGTGTCGGATGATGGCGTGTCTGTCTGCAGCCTGTCCCAGGGTGGGGGGGGGGGTTTTACACCCTGGATGGGACGTCAGGCCATCAGTGGGTGCACTACCACAGTCACACACACTGAAAGCAAAATGAATGGCATCTAGCTAAATGCCATGGAGGGAAGACACCCATAAGATCATGGGGGGGTGCACTGCAGACGCAAAGCTGAGGCAGTGAGGGGACTCTCTCCTGGGGGTTACAACACCCTGGGCCCACCCCACTGAGCCACTATGCCAACCATGGAGGAAGATGTATATTATTTATGTTCAGATTATAAACTCTGTCTGAGAGTCTTGCATTGCCAGTGTAGGGCTGTAATTGTGCACTGGATTCTACCTCTGAATAGTTTTCTTTTAAGAATTTTTTTAATGAATTGCGTGGGGGGGGGGGGGACTGTTTAACTGTTGGTTCTTTCCTGTGTAAATGAGACTGCTGTACGTGTAAATTCTATAGTTTATTATAATATTTTTTGTTAATTTTTATATGATTACCTTGATTGCTGGTGCAGCTGGGATATGTTCACCTTGCCAAACACAGTTCAACAGCTTTTGGGTCATTATTTCTGTTGAATGGACTTTGGTTCCAGTTACAGTCTTTCTCAGACCCGGAGTGCATGTGTCGTCAATTTTACCGATCGTCTCACAAGACAATGTTCACAAACGTACAGAACAAATAAACATTTTAAACAACAAACGGAGCTTTTCTTTTTGAATAACTGACGATGTACAGTGACCTGTATTTCTGTCCGTTCTATTTCTGTTCCGTCTCCACTCGCAATCGCATGTGTTCTGCGGGAAGCGTCCTGTCCTGATTCACGTGCAGTGCCGCGTTTCGAAACGCCACGTAACCGAAGAACGTGCGGATCGTGTCGTCGGAGGCGTCTCTCATCGCTGACAGAAATTTAACAGATCTGTGGTTAGGGGAAAAGAATGGTAAATGATGTTTTAATAAAATATTTTCCAAATTTTACACAGGCGTTGTGGCATTTGTGTTTTAAAAGAAAGTCAGTTTTATTCTGACTTCAACCCCCCACCGTCTATAGTACTTAAAATCTGACTGCAGCCTCCCTCCTCATTATGAGCATGAAGTCACTTAGCGATTTGTAGAGGGCAGTAGTTCAGGTCTAGAGTGAAAATCCAAAGCATGGTGTTGGTTTTTGGTTTTGGCTTAACTTGGAGGTGGCTAATCTTATCCGCAAAGAGCTGCTGTGTGTGCAGGTTTTCGTTGCAGCTCCCTAATTAGATCACTAATCAGAGGACTGATTGGCTGAAGAGTCCTCACACCTGGGTTTGAACAGCTGACCTACAGGTTACCCCAAAAACCTACATACACACCCTGGCCGTATGAGGAGAAGATTCGCCACTGCTAATTTAACGCAGTGGTTCTCAATCCTGTAGCTGGTACCCCCACCACCACCAGAATGTTTTCATTCTAACCCCCACTGTTTTCAAGCTGTATTAGAATGCAGGCAGCAGCCCTCCCCTTTGAGGACCCCCACTATTGTACATAACTAATCCAAACACCAGATAATACTTCTTTGCACCATTATTCCTCAATGTACTTGTTTATCCTGCGAGTGACTTGGACAGAAGATGTTTTTTTGGAAGCATCTAAGTGATGAAACTACAGGTCTGGGCTGATCCCCACCTGGCACAGATGGCAGTAGCGGGGGCGAGAAGATGCCAACTCAAACATCCCAGCAATGCCAAGGCAACCTGCGTGGCTGCCTCCCCGGGCAAGAATAGCACACAATGAGGCTCACACCTCCTGCCGGTGTCTGTTGTCTGACAACAGTTGTTCCTGGAGGAGGGTGGGGGCTGCTCTGGGCTGACTGGGGCGGGGGGCCAGGCCGCCCGGTGCTAGACTGTCTCCCCACACGTGAGCACTGGTCCGGCGTCTCCGGGTCGACGTGGGCGTCCTCCTGGTTCCCCCGTCTCGGTGAGGAGGTGTGCGACAGCGATGAGGAGGTGGAGCGCAGTGGAGGTGGTCTTCATCGCGCTGAATCGCAACGTCTCCCTGGCAGGTGGGTGTCGCGTACGGCCTCGCCTTTTACCGCCGCGTTACTCTAATCCGTCAGCTAACCTGACTCCAGAACTCTGTGCTGAGCTCTATCAGTACTTCAGAATAGAGTACTTCTATCAGAGCGTGAGAACGCATGACTAGAAAAAGACCATCTGCCAAAAAGATCAACGTTTCATTGTTTAGCAAACACTTTGACCCAGAGAAATGGACATTTTCATAGATATTTCAGCTTGATTCAATAGGAGGACACTTTCGGAGCCAGTTACTCTAACATTCGAGTCTGAGGCCCTCACTGCTGACCTGATAGTAACCAGCGAGGCAGCTAACAGATTCTATGTGCTGTGTAGGATCTGAACATGATGCTGTCTTCAGCAGTGCAGATACTGCCCCACAAAAGCAAAAAACACAAAGTACTCTGACAATGAGAAAAGGCACTTTTTTGACTGTCCACCCGTATGTGTAATAGGCAGGTAAAAAAGGGGTTTGGTGCTTTTTTTTCCCCAAAACTGACCACAGTTGAACTAAGATATTTTGTCACAAGATAAAAACAGGCTGAGAGACTGGATCTCTGTTAGAACAAAATGTTGACAAAATATGCAGTTACTGCATCTCGCCTTTGTGGGGCAGTATCACCCTAACGGACTGACGTGACTGAATCCCTGAGCTCTCCAGACCCATAAAAATGCTGAGCACCATCAGGTAAGCAGCCATGATGAATCCGCTCACACCCCTGCCCTGCAGCTGTTGGTTCACCAGCTCTGTGTGCCGTAATGTGTGGCGGTCGGCTTGCAGGTAAGATCTGGCTGATGGTGATGGTCCTGCTGAGGATCCTGGTCCTGCTTCTCGCCGGCTTCCCGCTGCATGCGGACGAGCGCCAGAGCGTCACCTGTAACACCATCCAGCCCGGCTGCTCTGCCGCCTGTCACGACGCCTTCGCCCCCCTCTCTCTGCTCCGCTTCTGGCTGCTGCAGGTGCTGGCACTCTGCCTACCGTACGCCCTGTACGTGGTCTTCCTCGCTCACAGGGTGGTCTCCAGCCTGGCATCCGCAGACAGCACCCCGGGGGAAGATGGCGGGCCCCGGCCATTCAGGGTCAACCGGGAGACCCTCGAGAGAGTCATGCCGGAAAATTGCGCCGCCCTGCTGGCGGGCGGAAGGCGGTGCCGTGCTCTCGCACTGGCCTACGCCGCCCACGTGTCGACCCGGATTGCCCTGGAAGCGGCCTTTGGCGTGGGCCACTACTTCCTGTTCGGTCTCTCCATCCCGAAGAGCTTCCTGTGCTACGAGAGCCCCTGCACCTCCATGGTGGAGTGCTACGTCTCCAAGCCCACGGAGAAGACCGTCATGCTGAGCTTCATGCTGGCTGCCAGCGCACTATGCCTCCTGCTGAGTGCCGCCGACCTCATCTGCGCCATCGGGTGGTTGGCGGGCCTCTGGCGTGGGGCTGAGGCGGCCGCCGGCTCGGACGGCACAGAGGAGGGAGCCTCCTTGTGCCCGGAGGACGTCAACACCTCGCCCATCTCCCAGAACTTGCCCAGCATGGCCAACAGCGACACCCAGCAAGACATCCGGGTCTTGGGAGAAGACGGGACAGAGCGAGACAGCAGTACTGTCAGACTTTGTTCCAGAAACCAGGTCGAGCTTCCGCCTTTGCAACGTGCCTGCTCTCCGCACCTGGGGTCTCCGCTGCCCCTGAAACCAACAAGGGATCCAGCAGGGGCAGCCAACAGGTCCAGGCTGCTCCATGGCAACCGGAGGGATGAGCTGAAGTCGGACAAGAGCGAGAAACCAGGGAGAAGAGCCTGGGTTTGAGGTAGTGTTCCAATGAAGATCCAGAACTTTGTGTTTTATCAGTAAACTGGAGTCACATTCACTTCCTATCTTAAAACAACAACAATGCAACATACTTATTGTGGCCAGTGACCTTCACGTCCAGAAAATGGGTGGAGACGCCACCTACAGTTTGTATGTGACCTGCGTCATGATTAAGAGAGTAAATTCTTAAGCGGTTCCCAAATTCGCGTTCCCCAGAGTAAAGGTAGCCCAGAATCGCTGTTTAACCACATCCTGCTGTGTAAAATGGAAGAGCCACAAGCTCTGAGAATGACTTGGAATAGATGTAAGGTTCCCTACGGCTGAATAAGTGTGTTGGCTGGAGCTTGTGGTTACGTTCCCATCCATCTACCACCGAACAGTATTGGTTAGACACACATTCTTTCTGCTTTCCCAAAATACTCAAATGAGTTATCTAATGTGATAATGCCCTACGCTGATGACACCATTGAGGTATTTTCAAGGATCAAGCACACGGAGGAGTATACCCAGACAAAGGGCACCAAAAACAGCCCAATTAGGGGCACAGACGCCAGCGGTGCCCAGTGATACGAAAGTGTCATCCCATAAATGCAGAGAGCTGGCACTCTCAAAAAACACAGTCAGATGAGTTGTGGAAATTACTTTACCCCTAAATGCGTCAAATTAACAAATTATGTGGACGTCAACGGAGCAGAACGTGCTACACAGCTTTATATTGCTTTTACAAGATGCGTAAACGTTACCAGCCCATGTCACGCCTACCTACTTGTCGCAGGCCCTATCAGTTTTATTGCAACTCCTATATTGTGTTTAACCACCTTTAGGGTACCTGCTGCTCTGCTTAATAGTAATGCGCCGTTTGTAAACAAGGCGAATATTCCAACTTAACATTTTGTATTTCGTTTAAGTATTTTACAGAATAGATCATTGTTAAAGATCAACGAGTGCTTATGTTTTTTTTTTTTTTTACACTTACTGTTTTCACAGAACTTGTGCAGCTGTCCTGAATATGAACGGGTATTAGGATGCACTTTCTGAGGAAGCCATTCCCGTTCAACCTTTCGGGTCAGGATAGTGGAATCACCCTCAAGTTCAGTTCTGCAAAACTTAAAAACGAAGAGCATACTAATTACAGGAAATTTTCCCCACTTTCATAAATGGCGAACATCTATCCCATTCTATCCTTAATGTCAATTTCTCTATTTTAAATGGTATTAATCCAATAAAAGATGCGTCCCACGAATAAACAATTCAAAAGTCACACACAAACAGACTCAGAAACGACAAGAGTTGCAGTAATCGGTTTCTTTCACGGGTATTTCATAGAGTTTACAATAAAATAAATTTATGAACTAGAGGCCTAGATGTTGTTTATGACGTATGCAGCGTTTCATTTCTGTACTGTGGTTTTCGCTTGGTACCCGAATACGTCCCGGTGCTACTACTAACCGAATCCCCCCCAAAGCAATATCACGTGTGCGTTGGGTAAATGTTCACCGAAGATTTTATGCACAATTATTGGCAATATCTTTCATTGCCGCTAGGTGGCAATATGACTGCGGGCATGATTCCTTTCTCTTAACAATTTCGTCCAGATTAAACTTCACTGAAGACGAAAACCAGTATGAGTCATATGATAAAACAGCTTAATTTGTAGAGTATAAAATTTTCATTGTGATGAGCAGTTCGTTTGACTGCTATGCTGAATAAATCAATCGCTAATAGTGCCCAATCCAAGCAAACGCGACACTTGACACTATACATTTTTGCATATTAAAAACTGATCAATACCAATAAACTGGAGGTAGAAGGTTCAATATCCTTGCAACGATGTCTTAATTACAAACACTTTGCCAAATTGTCCGACTGATTAAACATTTTAACCCAAACACCTGGAAACTTAAAGTTTTGCGCAACATGAGCGCCACAATATCAGCACATCACCGAATTATCTGAATTCTTACGGATTACAAAATTACCACCACACATTAATTTAACCCCCACATTTTATGAGGACCTTAAATTGGACGGAAACGATCGATTTCACGTACCTTAGAATGTGGAAAGGAAAAAAAAAAAAAAAGTTTGAAAATAAAAACGGCCAAGGGTACAACCAACTTTCGCCCCTTTACTTTCGATAATCAATAACATAGGGGTAATGTAAGGACGCTGCAACTCGGCATCAGAATCCAAAACTGTTGTAAACCGCATTAGAAACGTAAATTATCAAAATTGATACATGCATTTTGTCAGTATCTTAGGTAGGCCGTCAACGCAGAAACGACTCTCTTTTGCACTCACTCACACCTTAAAGATTAGTATATTTTACTGGTCCTAAAAATCCTTTTATGACATGGATGGGCGATTAGAAAAGTGGGCCGCGTTTGTGGGACTTCAAGTGACATCACAATATTCTGACCATTCCCTAGTTTCCACAAACGCCAGAGGTGCCACCGACCCCTCTCCCTTCTCAGATCACAAAGTTCGGTTTTTTCGCGGAAAGAACTGCCTCAATCAAGCGTTTTCCCTCAACAGGCAGTAAACTGTTCAGAATTACGTTAATTGCTTTTGTGAAAGGACAAGACACTGAAAAGAGTTGGTCTTCCGAGACATCGAACAAGAGGCCCATAAATTACAGGCATAAGATCGTTTAGCACGAATCTCGCTAATTGTTCTGCGCATAGTAATGACATAAAACTTAAGTCATAGTGTGCCTTTTATTCTCAAAATAAAATGTTTTTCCTCCTAACAAAAGGTTTATACAAATGTACAGTTATTTTCCATATTCACACAATGTACACATTTTATACATAACCCGTATAAATAGGCCTACATCTGGAATTAAACCCGTATAAGACATTAAGGCCGGCTTGAATCTTTCACGTTGAGAGCAGTCAGTCAGACCGTCTGCGTAAATAAGTGTGCGCATTTGTCCAAAATCTAGGGCATCCTCCAAAAAAGTGGCACCAAATTTTTGGTGCATAACACACACTTTGTGTTGTAAAGTCTGTGGCTGTTGCTCTGGTCAAACCCGAGATAAGGGCATCTGTTTGGGAAAGGACACGGAGCTGGCAGTGCCCGAGCGCCAAGTCAGTCCCGTACTGACATCGCTGTACATGGAGCCGCCGGCGCCTTTGCTCCCCCAGCAGCAGCCGGTGCAGAAACTGCGCCAGGATTCCACAGTCTTTCCGGACCAGACCCAGGCCCCCGACGTGATTCCCACCAGCAGGCACATGAAATACTTCAGCATGAAGACAGCGTAGTGTGGCTTCTGCTCGGGCAGGCAGGAGCAGTTGTGGCTGATCTCCCAGCTCAAGCGGTTGTGCTGTTCGTAAAAGTAACATGCAACTATAACAGTGGCCGGGACGGTGTAAAGCACCGTGAAAATCCCGATCCGGATCATCAGCTTCTCCAGCTTGTCCGTTTTTGTTCCTCCCTGTTTAATAACGCTCCGGATTCTAAACAGAGACACAAATCCTGCCAACAGGAACATCGTTCCGATAAATAAATATATAACCAGCGGCGCCAGAACGAAGCCCCTTAAGTTATCCAAGTTTTGATTGCCTACATAACAGACACCGGCTACCGGATCCCCGTCCACTGAGCTCAGGGCCAGAACAGCGATGGACTTCATGCTCGGGATGAGCCAGGCAGCGAGGTGGAAATATTGCGAGTAACCGGCAATGGCCTCGTTGCCCCATTTCATGCCGGCGGCCAGGAACCAAGTGAGGGACAGAATAACCCACCAGATCGAGCTGGCCATTCCGAAGAAATAGATCAGCAGAAAGACGACGGTGCAGAGTGCGGGGCCGGTGCTCTCGTAGAGGATGTGCTCTAAGTCACCGTCCCGGTCGCAGGCCACTCGGTCGTGGCCGGCGATCAGCCGCACGATATATCCGACGGACACAAACATGTAACAAGCAGACAGGAAGATGATGGGTCTCTCTGGGTACTTGAAGCGCTCCATGTCGATCAGGAAGGTAGCGACGGTCGCGAAGGTGGAAATGAAGCACAGCACCGACCACAATCCTATCCAGAACGCAGTGAAAGTTCTCTCCTCCTGGGTAAAATATGGGTTTTGGCAGGGCATTGCACAGTTGGGGATTCCCCCCGTCTTCACCCGGCTGTAAAGGAGGTGGCGATCGCTGCTCACCGGTACCATAGGCGCGCGGCACTGGCACCCCGGCTCGCAGACTGACACCGGACCCTTTAACTTATCACCGGGGCGACCTGGTCCGTGCTTATTTTTGCGGGGATTAAGCGGCCTCACCGGATAGCTGGTCGGCTTCGACGCGACCGGCGACGTCGTGGTGCTCTCGCTCCGGTTGTAGTCCATGCACAACTTGTCCGGATTGCCCTGCACCGGCAGTAGGTCGCACCTCATCCTGTCCGGCCAGGGGAAGCCGTACTGCCTCATGAGCGGCGCGCATCCCGCCCGGGCTCGTTCACACACGCTTCTGCAAGGCGGCAGCGGCTTTTTGTAGTCCTCCAAACAAATCGGCGTATACATGCTGCAGAGGAAGAACTTCAAGTCCGGAGAGCACTGGATTTCCACCAGAGGCCAGAACTGGTGCACTTCCAGACCGGCCTCGTCTTGCGTGTCGTGATTAAACTGGTTAGGCATGTAAGTGTAGTTGTAACCGATCCCTTTGCAAAGGGGCACAGATATTTCTTGGCAAGTGATCTCCTTCGCTGTGGTCCAAATCGATCTTTGTAAAATGACCAGCACAAGAAGCAGGTAGATCCCAAACAGGTAATACTCCATACTTTAAACGCTTTATACGATCTCCAGTCCACTGATTAAACAATGGTAAAGCATCAACCGGCTCCCTTCACGCTTCGCCTTGCAAACGCATCTCTCTCCGGCTCGGATCTGCAAGCAGTTTACTCACGGCGTGTAGTTTGTTGCAGGGAAGCCTAACAAAACCGCGATCTCCAGATGTGTAGTCAAAATGGCTGAGGACTCCGAGCAGGGATCATCTTCTGGCCGGTTTGACGATCGGGTGACTCTGCGCGCATCAGCTTCGACCGTGTCTTACCAGCCCTACTCACCCGTCCACAGCATGCGTTACACTGAAGGAGGACGGTAGTTTGCATATTTATAGCAGAGGCGGCGATGGCACCCCCCCGTCCCGGCGCACTGGAGCGGAGAGGCGTGGTGCCCAACTCGAACCAAGTGTTTCGGGAAGGTGTTTCCTCTGGCTTTGTTTGTTTTCTGGCTGTTCGCTAATCTTTAACTAATTAAGTTAAACGTTTTGCAGTGTTAAAAATTATCGACGAACCGCGGGGGTCCTTGGACACCTTCATAAATATTATCACCAATTAATTATTATTTTTTAAATACTATCGGTTATTAACGTATGCGAGTCACTGTTTACAAGCGAGATTAAAATACTTTACGCGTAAACTGTATCTGCAGAATTTAGAGACTAAATGCTTCTTTTTTAACAATCAAGAGGAGCCCCCCCTAGTAATTTTTTCGTGTTTAGCACATGGGGGGGGTGGGGGGGGGGGGGGGGTGCGCCGAAGACTGGCCTGTTTGTTTTAATTGAGGTGCTGATGATCCATTTAACACGGGGTATTGGGATTCACGTAG
>JABFEA020000085.1:11383053-11398041 GCA_019775915.2 Cyphomyrus plagiostoma
ATATATATATATATATATATACACTGTATTCTGCAATGCAGCACTTTATGTATATAACTTACACACACAGTATATTCAGGTTTTGATACATATGGTCTGTCTTCTATAATGCTGGCACATTATATAGCTTCTATACAGTATGTTTATGTTTTAGTATCTGTACTGTATTCTGGATGTTGCACATGATATGTATAGCTCATACACAGCATATGTGATTTCTTGAATCCATTCTGTCTTCTGGACTGGTCCGTGATGGGTTTTCCTGACTCGTGTCCTTTGCTCATTGACACAGACTCCAGCATCACTGCGAGCCAGTGTTCTTTCTGCGTGTGCTGCATAAGCACTTATGGGAAACACAGGGGAGTAAAAAGGTAGTAAACTAATAAGAAGGAATTGAGCAGGATACAGTCTGTGTGTGTGTGTGTGTGTGTGTGTGTGTGTGTCTGTGTTTGGGATTTGCAGTGACATGCAGTGATCCAGTGTCGTTATATTTGGTACATGACCGTAGGGGCGGTACCCGGAGTTGGTATGAAACTCTCAGTGCTCCAGTGACTGTCTGACCCTGCTTACTTAAAAATGTGCGTCACTTTATCCGAAGCATCTGCCAAGCAAATTTCAAAGATGCGCAGCGGCAATAATTATGAATATTTATTCACAGACACAGGGTCGGCGACTTGTGTGAGATTCTCAATTTCTCAGACAAGTCTGTACGCGCATTAACATGTATGCAAGATCTTGAGTACCTTGTAGATAATCTGTAGAGTGTGCAATCTACCCCGACGCTTCTGGTGTAGCTAATTTCAGGTTTCTAATGGGATAGTATGCATAGATTTGCCGCAAGAGTTTTTGCCTGAGTGTGAGTCTGAAAGACTGTCACTCAAGATGCGTGAGAGTTGGCAGCCCTGCATATGTGTGTGTGCATATGCATGTGTGTGTGTGTGTGTGTGTGTGTGTGTGTGTTTCAAATAGTAAACAGTGTTTATTTACATCTGGTGTTGAGTTGCTGTTCCCGCTATAAATCAGTAGTATTGCTCCTCACACGTCCTCATAAACGTATTTTAAGTATGACTGATATACGGCACGCTTCATATCTCGCAGTGTGTTATGAGCCACGCTCATCAGCTGGTCCCCGGGATGCTTCCCACTTCTTTGGCAGCGGAGGACCCGACACGGTGACTGACAGATTCTGGGGTCCGTTCCCACATCTGGCTCCTTCCGACCACTGGCCGTCGCGGGGCGCAACATCTGCTTTTCGCTCGGGGCTGTTGCGCTGCTCCGGTTTGTCGATCCGCCCCTTTAAGCCTCGACGGCGATTTTGCGGTTAAGTCATCCTGCATGTACACGGAGGCCTGCCGGAAGATTCCGCCCGGCCCAGCCCGCCTTTGGGAATCTCTGGTATGTCCCTAACCCTGGAGATAGTTGTCCCTGATAAGGTAATTAACTGGCAGCCTAATGGAATCAACATCTGCTGATTGGGAGGTGTAAATAATCCGGGGGGGGGGGGGGGGGCAGGATTAAGAGTGGGGCCAGATGCAGAGCCTTCGGCCCAGACTCCAGTGCACACGGTAGCTCTGAATAAACCAGCCCCCCCGGCCAGATCTGATGTAGCCCAGCAGACTGACTTGGGGCTGCATCTCCTTATGCGCTTGCCGGCTGCCCCCCGACCTGCTGATGGATGGAGGACGGGTTCGAGGGCACGCTGCCGTCGTCAGTCAGTGCGGCCCCTGGCCCGATGACTAGCATAAACAAACGTAGCACAATGCTAAACGGCATTAGCTAGAAGGACGTGTTAATCAATAAGAACCCAGTTCAGGTTGCAGAACCAGGATTTAGTTACATCACTCTAACTCAAAAACTGTGATTCTGCCTGGTGGTCCAACTACAGCAACAACCAGGAGCTTCTCTCTACACAAAAGTCACACAAAGCCATCCACCCTTCAGCCTTAATGTGGATAACTGCAATCACGCTAAAAGGGCACCCTGGACATCAAATCAATTGCAGCGGGTGGGGGCTTCCACCTTTTGTTATTATTTAAATCCAGCACCTGGCGTGTTCAATGGTGTGCTCGTACGCGCCATTTGCATTCAAAGACCCGGTTCCTGGTATTGTCCACCCGCGTTGACAAATTGTGGATTACACATCCATTTGCTGATTGAGGGGACAAGGCGGCCAGAGCAGAGGGTGGGCAGGATTACATGAGGTCTGGGGTGCGGGGCGGACACTTAATACGCCTCGTGGCTGCCTTGGCCTCACCCCCACTTAATTCTTAAATTGGCGTCAGGGCCTGCTGTATTCTGTGCTAACGAGCCGTGCTTAAAGCGGGCTTTATGAGAAGGGTAGGGGCAGCCGTCTGCCGGGGGCTGACACTAACAGGCCTGTTGTGGCTACACAACCCAGGAGGCTCTAGGAGAGAGCCAGTGCTGCTTCGGCCCTGTGACTGAATGCAGGTAGTAAACACTGTTTTGTGTGTCGAGTTAAATGAAGTTCATTGTCTCACTTCTAACAACGAAGAGCCTCTAAACATTGAATCATGTATGATTTATGAGATGATTGGCACAGGCACGGTCAGGCCAGCCTTTGGGGTCCACAGAAATACGTCCTACTGATTCCTTTTCCTTTTAGCCAATCCTGTCCGTGTCATTTGGGTGTGTGTATGTTTTTAGCTCTCTGTTAATTTGTTATTTCTGTACGTTTATATTGTACAGCTGTGATGTGAGCAGATCCGGTAGATCAGACACCTCGACCCCCCCTGCCCTCCTCGACCCCCCCGCGCCGCACCCTCTTCTGGAAACCGGGCCCACTCGCTCACCGCTGCCGCTGTAGTGGGAGCAGGGACGTGCAAGTCCTGGTGGAGTTTGGCAAAACTTCTGCCACCAGAGGAGACAAGGTCCCCTGGGGCAGCAGCAGATCATCCAGCCCCTCGGAGTTACAGAGAAAAATGGCTTTTCTGCCCTTTGAGGAAGGGGGTGTTATTAAAGGGGCAGTTTCTAACATTCAGGGAAAATATTGATGTTCACAACTTCTTAGAACTCCTAAGATGCTGGTAGATCAGGCACCTACTGCTAAGGCACTTACCCTGACGCGCTAAAAATAGGCTCATAAATAAAAAAGTAAAAATAGAATAAAGCTTTTAGTAGACTATCAGCAACAGAGGGTGGAACCCAAGTGTACTGGGAAACTCTCTGTGCAAAGCAGAACCCGGTTTTCATGGTGATGAACACCTATGCTTGAGTGGGTTCGTGTCCTCAGATGGCTGATGGGAAAATCGTGATGGTGAGGCAATAAGGGGAGCCACATAGCTGGCTCCCAGAGGGGGCTTGTCTGAGGTCATTGACCCTGAGTTGGTGCCGCCTATGCAAGCTAGCTTCATATCCACTGCGTGATGTGTCTGACAAGTGTTAGAAGAGCTCAGGTTTATCCAAGGTAATAATGCGGACATATTTCTCGTGCCATTCAGTTTAGGCAGCGAGACTTTGTGTGTCAGAGATATGTCTCATTATCCTGGAATTTAACTCTTTGTACACTGTATTGCAGCAATCTCATGCGGGGTGTGCCCCTCCCTTATGCCCTGTGCTGCCCGGGATTGGCTCTAGTCCCCCCCCCCAAAAAAAACAAACAAACATTTTTTCAACTAATTAGCATTCTCCTTTATTATCAGACCCCCCAAATAAAGGCTTACCCCCCTTTTCATAAATGTCCAGTGTTGCCCCAGCTCTGCCGCATGTTAGCTTACATTTTATGGGTCCTGCCTGTGAATTCTCTACTTTATCAAGAAGTCAAATTGAGGACATTTTCCAGAGTCGTGTGACATCTTGGTACCATATGGGTGTATCTGTCAGTCTGTGTGTGACACTGTGTGTGTGTGTGTGTGTGTGTGTGAGTGTGTGTGTGTATATCCATCCATCCATTTTCTGTAACTGCTTGTCTTGTTCAAGGGGTTCCAGAGCGTATAGGCACAAGGCAGGGAACAACTCAGGATGGGGCACCAACCCATCACAGGACACACTCACACACCTAAAAGCGGTTTGGTAGCGCTAATTAACCTCAGGATGTTTTTATACCTTGGGGGGGGAAACCGCAGTACCCATAGGAACCTACACAATGACACGGGGAGCACTTGAACCGCGCTTGAACCCTGGTCCCAGAGGTGTGTGAGGCACATACACACACACACATATGTACTTTTTATGCAGTATTTACCTGTCTGTCTGCTTGTGTATCATCTATAGCCAATAGGTTGGAAACCTGCTGATTGGCCATCTCACGTCCCCCCACCCTACACAGAGCCAATCAGAGGCAGCCGTGTGAAATATGTGCGCCACATTTACAGATGCCTGATCCGCCACGTGCCCCCCAAACCCCGCCCTATCTGTAACAGAACCTTCATTATAGAGCGCCCAGCTGATAATCTCAGCTGCCTCAGCACGTTTCTGCCGATTTACCGGGGTCCTGACTCCAGGCGCGTAAATGGGCCGAGAAAACGGGCGGGGTTAATGACGAGTGCGACCCCACGGCCCCCCAGCATCCAAGCGGGAGTGGAAATAAACCTCCCTCAATAAAAGGCCAACTTATTTACATTTAGAGTGAATTCTTAACTCCTAATTACCCCAAATGCTGTCAGCCATCACCTCGGAAATCTACAGTGTCCAAAGGAGGATTTTAGAGCAGTGAGTCATTCATTCAGACCTCATTTTCAGACACTGAAAATTCACTTCCTGTGAAAACAGTGGTAATTTATTTATTGGTGTAAAATGGTATGTGCATATCATACCTGGAGGTCCTACTGTCATGTGTTGGTGCTAGATTTGCTTGAGTTTTCAGCTTCAGTACAAATTCCATGCCTTAGTATCCAACTTAAAATTATAGGCCGTGTAAGTCACCTTGAACATAAAAGACTTACCAGACCAAACAAGCAGCTGTAGATCTGGCCTACTTTAAAGCACTTATCATAATTAGCTTTTTACAAAAAAGCCACTTTGTGCTGTTTGTTTTCATTTCGGTCCATGTGTCCGATGCAGGAGGATAGCAACAATCAAAAACAATGGGGAAAATATCCGATTTACAGTGACTTCAAAGGGCCAGGTGTCAATTGAAATAAAGTCAACTGTGAGCATTCCTTCCATGTCAATTTAAAGATGAAATTAATTGAATTCAAATGAATGAAACTGAGCAAAAAATGGAGGTGGCATGTGTAATCACTTCTTTAGCTTTGCTGAATTGTTTGTGTTTCGGAGCCCGATGTGAAAGTTAAAGAAAGTTCATTTTATATGCGACCCTGCAAACGTGATTTACGTGCAAACGTGATTTGAATGGGCCGGCAGTTTTCTCAAACGCTGCTCGCACGGCCTCGCCCACCCCCCAAATGTCGCGATTATTAAATTTAAAATTATACGCGCGGCTCCCAAATTTCAACAGAAATTTGGAGTGAGATTACGTGCGTTAGGGGCGGAGCTTGTGTCTCACGGTCAGTGTGTCAGACTAGGGAGCCCTGATTACACTTAACACTCTACCGTCGGTCACACTTTCTTCCGGATCGTTTTCCCTCTGGACCTCTGACAGTGACAGTGGGCTGACAGCGGGAATGAAGCAAACAGTAGCAGCTCGGCGGGCAAACTTCTCACAGGCGAAACTCCGGGTTCTGGGTTCACATCCAATCCCGTCTCTTCCCCTTGTGGAGTTCTGACAGTCCGCTGTTCTGACACGTGCTTCCTCCCACAACCCAAATATATGTTGCTACACGGCTAAGCGGCTAAGCTCCTCTGGTATGTGACTGTGACCCTGACGGGAGGAGTAGGTGCTGGACCGGGATGGCCGGCTGCGGTTATCTGCCGTCCAAAAGTCTGTCACGTCATGCAGGATGTAAGTGTGGCTTTGAAAGTGGAGGCATCTCCCAACATTTGGTTACTTGTATTTTATTAGTAACATACATACATGTACGGCAGATAGCACATTACAAACATACGGATGTCAAGAAGTCAAAAAGGGTTAAGTGTACATAGATAGATAGATAGAAAAATATTGTGCTAGAGTGACATATTGAAACAAGAACATGAAATAAGACAAAAATACTGTTAAAAATAGTGTTCAATTGTATTTTTAAACTGTATTTTTCTTTCTTAGGTCTTATGTCCATGTTTTTAAAAAATCACGTTTAAATGTCTTGCGTATATATTCTCTTTATTGCTGTTTCTTCGTCTACGACCCACGAGATCAAATTTTTATCCCAGTGTATGGCCCATAAATCGTATAGCTGAAGCTGACGATAAAGACGCTTTGACTTTCGACGTCCAATAAATGTGTAACAAGTGTAAGCTGGTACTACTGCTGCAAGAGGTACACAGCGTCTTTCAAAGCGAGAACCCAGTATGACAAATGACATGTTTCAGGCAATGTGGAGTGGCGTAGGCTAGTAAAGGTGGGTCTTGGGCAAACAGCATTTCAGTCGCTGGGCATCTGGGAAGCCTGTACCTCCCACACGGAGTGTATCAAACCAAAACAAACTCTACTCAGCGGAAACCGTACCTGATCCATGGCAACCCAAACGGTGCCACTCTACAATAAGGCTTCCCATATAAAGGGTTTACGAATGGTTTATAATCTGGTTATTAATTAGGTTATAAGACTTTGTAAATAATTAATAGACAATTTTAAACAAGCTATAACAGTTTTTTTTTTATTTATGAGTTACTACCATTTGAAGGGGCAAAGGGGGACCTTACTGTTGTCATGCCCCGATCGTCCGCTTCTTCCGTGTGCCACGCCCCCTCGTTAACCCTGTGTGGATTCCCGGTGTTTACCAGCTGTTCCTGACCTTTGTCATTAGTCCTTTGTATTTAGTCAGCATTTTCGTTTGCTTCCCCAGTCCGGTCATTGTATTATCAATGGGTTTTTGGCTGCCTTTTAGTCTGATTAAACCCCGTGTTCCCCGATTTATTGTCTTCCTGTGCCTTCCTTGCTCTCCGTGCGCGGTGGGCAAAACAGTTGTGAAATGGTACCCAACCAGACAATGACATTTCATTTGCCAGTGCTCTGCTTTAAAAGTTCTGCACTAAAACTCTCCTAAACTAACAGACACCGATAATAAAACCTTTCGCAAAGAAAATAATAATTTGAAAAGGAGGAACCATTACGGAAACACAAACATTGTCTCTTATTTTCAAAGTTGCATCCTGTCCAATCACTTCCTTTTCTCGTGCTCCATACTGCCTGGGATAGGCCGTGCCCTGCGATTGGAAAACAGATGGATGAATAGAGAGATGGACAACATGCGATAGATTAATTTTAAAGAAGATTATATGTGGCAGGAATATTTTTCACATTCCAGAATATCTTATAATTTTAGGCAGTTTCATTTTGACAATAGCCAAAAAACTAAGAAGAAAACCTCGTTTGACTTTCTCGGACAACAAATGTAACAAACATGTGAACATGTGTTTTTCTTTTCTTTTTTTTTGAAGTAATCACCATTAGTGCATTCTGGTTGTCGTCTCAGTTACCGTCCCTTGTGTTTCACTTGTGAATTAGTCACCATTTCAGAGGATGCTGTGAGGATGCCCTTTTTCACGTTTTTGGAATTTTTCCAACTGTACTGTGCGTCCACTTTGTGTGGCCCATGATGTGTGGTCCACATCTTCTGTCCATGATGTGTGGTCCACATCTTCTGTCCATGATGTGTGGTCTGTTTTGAGGATAACAAAAATTATTGTGTTGTCTGCCCCTCAGCAGACTTCAGCCATTAAAACCAACCATAATATTTAAAAAGCCAATTTACATTCTCAGTGTTTTTCTCAGTTTTTTTTTTTTTGTTGATTGTTCATAAAAGTAACTTATCTGAGACATGATTCTGGTTGGTTGCATAGACCTCCTCAGAAGATCATAAATTAACCAAAATTACTCCCCCTGATGAGACCAGAACGGAAGAGGGCGAATAGAAGTTGAGACCAGATCTAAAAATGGTGTTTATGTTCCATGAAAGGTATCATTTCGCATCAAGCAACCAGTAGGCAGGGTTCCGCTAATTAACAAAGCTAACTTTTTTGTTATAATATTAGCATTTTGCAGACCAATCAAATTCAGTTCCACTAACTGTACACTGTAAACATTTTCTTTCACAGGTAACGTAAATAAAGTTTAATGGTCAAAAAATATATATATATTTGTTCTCGTCTATTGTGGGCATGTCTGCAAGAGTCTATCTGGCACGCTGTTGGCTGACTACGTGGAAACACAAGATGTGATTGATCGGTAACTTGTTGTATCTAAGGTTGTCTGGGCTGAATGTAAGTGAATAAAGATAAAGTCTATTTAAACAGGGGTACCCTGAACTAAGTGGAGAATATGGGGCCTGTACAACAAAGCTGGATTTCTTACTTAGCCGGATAACTTGTCAGACTTCAGGTAACTTAGTTTCAATGGACTTTATGTTTGTTAATTTACATGTAGCGTTTAACTGTGTCCAAAACTGATCCCATCATAGTATTTGGTCTGTTTTTGTGAAAGTCTTTCAATATTAGAATAGAAATATAACAACAACAACAATACTACTACTACTAATAATAATAATAATAATAATAATAATGATGACAATAATGACAGGCTGCAGCCCCACACCACCCGCTGTGTATGAGTGAATGGAATTTGAAGCTTGCTATTGAAATCTTAATCCACTACAGTCCATGGAAATTATTCACATATATTCATGATTTTATGAAACGAGTGGTCCAATGTGGCTTGTACATGCTGAAAAGATGACTCATTACATGTGAGGATTGTTCCCCGTTCACCAAAGGCAAAGGGTAACTGGACCGTTCTGGAAAATTCCAAGGTACAAATGATGCATCAGCCTTTCCTAAGCTGCACTGCAGAGTGGACAGTCTAAAGTGGGATCCGCCGTAGGCACTGAGTAACTCTTAGATTATAGCCCTTCCTCTGTAATTAACCGATTTCATCTCTGAATGTTTGGGTCTTCCGTTACAGCAGTTGGCCGGACCCAAACAAATGAGCAGAAGCCATCTCTGCATGGTCCCTGAAATGAAAATAACTCAGCAGAACCATAGATCTCAGTTCGGGATCCTTGTTTATCCTGGAATTATGTTCCTGTCAGTCAACCTTTTTTATTAGTGTTAAGGGCTGTCAACTCGATGTGGACTCTTGGTGACCATGCAGAGGACACGGTGTTCTGGGGGAGTCTCAGCCTCCCCGAAGGCGTATCCATTGTTGAGATGATTGGGTGTCCATCTTACTGCCGGGGACTCCTCTTCCTCGTTCACCTTCAACTTTTCCAAGAATTTTGGTTCTTTCCAATGCAGCGTTTACTTGGCATGGAAACCTCAGCGATTAATCTTCAGAGTCGCACTCAGGTCAGCTGCAAGGGAGCACGAAAACTGTCTTTACACCGCCCCTTACTATCGATTTATTAATACCGTTTCTTACAAGACAAATACCCTTCGCCCCAATGTTATATTTTCACGGAGCCAAGGAGAAGTGCTGAAAGTGCCTTAATTTCCTGAACTTCGTCCATAAACAGATGTTCAGATGAAACTGTTCGGAAGAGCCCAAAAGCAACCGAGAGCAACAGGCCTCCACATGCTGCAAGAATGCGGCATTAAAGCGAACATCCGCTCTGACCACCGAAAACGTCTGATGTGCACAGAGATTTCGAGCGGAGTGAAATTTTTGGGACCCGAGGGGATTATTTTTTTTTAACCCTCTTGTAGTTTTTGCTTTATCATTTGAGGAAAATGCATCTGTGTCTTTGGGCTTTTCCAGTGTCAGTCTTATATCTAACTGGAGCGACTGGCCAGCGGTGTTTCAAGATGCACAGAACAGGGTACATTACTCACATTAGTCACGACAGAATAAACACAAAGTCAACCAGGGCACATCCGCTATTGCAACGGAGGCTAAAGAAGTCAGACAGGAAGATGTTAAAGTGAGATGTGATCTCGGAGCGGTGCAGATGTTACTGGGGCGGTGGGGACCGTAGCCCCCCATGAGTGACGAGAGGGAGTCCACGAGAAGGTTGTTTCTCCTGAAGGATCTGTCAGAAGTTTTGACAGGAGCAGTAAATCTCATTCATGGAAGCACTGGGATGCAGGAGAACAGAGTGACAGGAAACCACTACTCCCCTTCAAGGACCCCTGCTGGCCGGGGAGCTGCCTGTTAGAAATATTAAACCTGATAGCAAATTAATTTTCCACAGCTGCTCAGCCCTTTGATGAAGGATCAACCTTCAAATAAACGCACTGAAATTTCTACACCGTCGAACACACGCATAAAATAGCTATTAAATGCAAAAAGCAGAGTCTAGAGTCATAATAACAGTCGAAGCATGGCTTCAGCTTCACATTAACCAAGAAGCCCCACAGGTTTCCGATATTTGTAATATCCGTGGAAAACATCCTCATATTTGTTATTTCTGAGTAACAATTAGAAACAGACCTCCTGGATATTTTGTTTCAAACAAGAACCACCCCGTACAGCTACGGCAGTGGTCTGCATTCCCACCTCACCGCCTGAAACAACACGGGTGTGACAGACAGATACGTGGACCTCCTCCCCGCTGGTTACGCGGAGCGGAGCGGGCGCCCAAATCCGCACGGCGAGCCAATTTCACAGCCGGGTGAGATGCCGGCCGTGTACCGCAACACTCAGATCTGCCGTTCGCTCGGGAACAGGTGTGCGATGATGCTAAACCAATGTTTACCTGCCGGGGTCCACCCTGATGTGCGAATCTTCCCATGGGCATGAAGAAGGCCTCAGCTCCACCATTAATGTCCCACATTCTTAAATCGTCTTCACAACGAATTAAAAAGCCTATTAACTATAATTTAAAACAGCCCCGAATCAGACGAAGGTTCCTCCTTTGTGAAGCTACCTTCCGCCAGCGTAAGCGAGAGGTTAAGTAGAGATTAAGAAAAACCGCTCATCCGTTTGGAGGGTCTCCGGTTTAATTTAGCTCCATTCAGTTCCATTAAATATATCGGATAATATTTTATGACGGACCGACGTTGTTATTTCAGGACACTTCGCATGACATGAAGCTAATCAGCTAAACGTGGCGACAAATTACACACAGCCGATGGCGATTAATTAATGTCATCCAGGTCCAGGAGGGGAAAAAAAAAAGAATTATGGGTAAGCAAGAGAAGCTGTCTGGCCCCACCCTCATGGGAACGCCAACCACACAGAGCTAACAGGGATTCCCAGGAGGGTCACAGCACATTCACAAAACACAAGTGAGTAGCATAGAGGAAGGTGCCAGAAAACTAGTCAAGCACAAGTCTCCGAGTATTAAAGCCTCACTCTATACGTATGAAGCGTTTCAGAGCTATTAACCGGATTGTCTTACATCTTTTACAGTAAATTTAATGGATACTTTTCTCCAAAGCCACGTAGAATTGAGTAACCAGGGTCAGCCAGTCCCTGCACCAATCGGGGTTAAGGGTCATAGTCAAGGGCCCGACAGAGAAATCAGTCTGACAGCTATGGGCTGCAAACCAACAACCTTCTGGTCACAGGCACGGCATCCTAATCTGCCGTGCCAGACACCGCTAACTTGATTAGCTAGATGCTTTTATGTTTGATTTTGTGACTCTATTTATTAACAGGAAGCCAAGAATATAGCGGGTAAGGAACTCTAGAAATGGATGGAGGGTTTATGATTCATTTACGAAACTCTGTGGAAAGACCCTGAACACGAAAGCTACTCTGTTTGGCCCCTGCTGTTCCAGCACACCTTTCCGGTGATGTCATATCCTGTCTGCCAGCCATGCTGCAGCCCGTACACCGCGAAGCTGTCTAAAACCTCTGTACTTCCTCCACGGCCCCCTCCTCTTGCACAGGCGGCCCCCAGGGCGGGCGGTGGGGGGGTGGGGGGGCTACCGTGGCTTCAGGCGACACTAAGTAAACAGCTTGGTCCTGCGTACCAATCGGCTGCGTCCGTCTCAGAGGGAAGGGAGAGTGTTGACTTTGGCCCTTGCTTCCATTCTTACCAGTAAACTCAGCCTTTTCCAGACCAGTTGGCTCTGAAAGCCACACGGCTGCTGGGAAGGGGGGGGGGGGTATCATGTCTGGGGTGGGGCGTTCGATGAGCGCCAGTCCAAGCCGTGTTTGCGGCCAGCTGCCGGAGCGTTTTACGAGAGGCCGCCATCGTCCTCGGCCCCTGTCCGCTCGCCGACGCCGTCAGGGGCACTCAGCACACATCTGAGACGGCAGTCTCCTAAACGGTTTTAGCTACGGCGAAGAGAGCATGAAAACAGACAGGGGGACATTTCTAGCTGTAAAACGACTTCGGTAAAACACAAATGCTAAGAGCCTTAGTGTGGAGTGTGAAGAGTCGGCTCTTAGTCACGGCACATGGAGTCGAGCAGAAGCCTGGGCTACACAGTTACTTACGTCCCCTGCAAGCACAGCTGTCCATCGATCCCATAAACTGCAAAAAAAAACACAGATATTTTTACAGGATAAACATTCTTCTTGAGTTTTTCCTTTTTATTTGTTACAAACCATACCAGGCAAACCCCATAATACATTTCCCTGCATAACTATTTTCTGTTTTAGTGTCTTGTCTCCCTGTTTGAAAGGCAGCCAACGGGGCATTTAGGGCGATGATCCCAACCCAAGTATGTGTCGCTATTTTCCCAGGGGATGAACAGATGGGGAAATATGAAAATAAGGCAGAAGCTCCTGTTGTTTTCGTCTGGGCTGAGGCACAAACTGTAGCAGAGGAGTGACAGGCAGGAATTAACGTAAATTTTGTTTGAACGATGGAGTTGGGGAATTACGCCGTTCGCCACCAGGGCGGCGCCTGCTCCATCATCCTCATCGACCTGCTCCAGTTTTGCTAGAACAATCTGGAAAAAGCCTTAAAACCTAGAAGAAGACAACATAAACAAACCATAAATTCGCCTGCTGTGTGCTTCTGTTTCCATACCGGGGAATGAAATAAATCCCCAGTTTCGGCAAACTGCAGAAGTGCATGCACAACGCATGCGATTGCCACCGTGGTTTTTCAACGCCACGTAAAAGTCGCTCCGGGAATCTTAGCCATGACTGCATCCTTGAAGTTATCTGGGGGGGGGGGGGATAAACAATCTCGCTATATGTTGCTCTGAATTATTATTTTTTCCTGGCTTGGTCAAGGTTGAGAAAGGAATTATAGCAACTCTTAGTGACATACAAGAGGGTAGGATTTTACACAGTGTATAATTAAGCAGCTCATTTGCACAAGATTAAAGATTTCACAAGGGTACAGTTACCAGGCTTCTCCTACGATCCCACGAGTGACAAGTTCAAGTCCTTGAGCACTATGCTGGCACTAAAGTATTTGTTCCGTATAAATGGGTCTATAACAACAAATCACTCACTGTTTTTATTGCCAGTAAAAAGAACTATCCCATCGTGTCTCATATTCCCCCCTCTTCCTCTGGTAACATGCTCTTTTCAGGATTTGACAAGCTGGGGGCTCATGATGTCACCGCCCAGATGCTGAATCGTATCCATTCCCCTGTTCGTCGCCACTTGGCAGCTCCGGTTCAGCTCTGCCGGAAGTTTCCGGAAACGAGATAACGTCTCGATTGTGTCTGGCGGAGGGAGGAAATCACCTCAGTCCAAACAGGAGGATCCGTGCCGCTTTCAGACAATCGGGATCCAGTTTTAAAAATATTTACGTGGACGTGTCAACAGCGGTGTGTCAGCAAAGCGTTTCGCAAAGAAAGAGACACACCTTAGCTCCCCGCTGGGGTCACCCATCGCACGTCAGGCTGGGGGCAGTGAGCCGACAGAGACATAACAGCAAATATTTATTTAATCTCGTCGCTTCTTGCCGTTTCTTCGTTCTCACTGTTTGGGCCGAGAGGCCTCACAGGAGCAAAACGTTGATAAAAGACAAGTTCAAACGGTTTAACCCCTATCGCTCCACGCTCAGAGGAGCTGTGATTAAATGCTTCCCCTGTGTGGCTCCCCGTGCAGGTAGGTCTGTTCAGCCAAGCGTAGAGAAGACAGGGCTCTTTGTGGATAGCGCGAACCGGGGATGATGAGGGAGGGGGGGCTATTTTTTAAGTCACTCCAGCACCCCCACAAAAAAGCAATGCCCTATCGGGCGGCTTTGGATGGCACTGGACTGGCCCACAGGAATTTCAACTTGGGCAATGATGGAGACGGTGGTGTTTGCTTCTAAAAATAATCCGGAGTGGTAAGTAAAAGCGCCACTGCTGGTTGGAGGCGGGCAATGCGGGTAGGGGGGCATGACTTTAGTTAAGGAAGTGCACCTGTGATCAGAGGGCAATGAGTTCAAACGAATCTTATGATGAACTCAAATGCTGAAATTATGATGGTTATGAAACTACTGAGCATCTCGTCGGCTATTCTATGTCTTTTGGTGATGCGCTGAAATTTATACTATGTTTACGTGTGTTTTCTTTTGCCGAAGCTTTTGTCCAAAACAACGTACAAGTGAGGCACATAGCACTTTACAAACATATGTGCTGCCAAAGA
This sequence comes from Cyphomyrus plagiostoma, assembly GCA_019775915.2. Lineage (NCBI taxonomy): Eukaryota > Metazoa > Chordata > Actinopteri > Osteoglossiformes > Mormyridae > Cyphomyrus > Cyphomyrus plagiostoma. The sequence goes on from JABFEA020000085.1 coordinate 11,397,551, forward strand.
AATCAAGTAGGGGTGAGTGCGGATAGGCTGAGCTTCCAGCAAATGCCCAGATACCAGTGTAAAGCACAGTCGTGTTTCACGTGTAATGAACAAACACAGTCGTGTTTCACGTGTAATGAACAAGCACAGTCGTGTTTCACGTGTAATGAACAAGCACAGTCATGTTTCACGTGTAATGAACACACAGAGTGCTCCTTGTACTGCACGGTCTAGGAGGGGTTCAGTCACTGGGGGTCCCCGACACCTTTCTGGAATGTTCCAGGTGCCAGTGCGTTTCTCGGGGCCCCCGCTGGGGCGCCAGGCTGCGGGTCGGGCCGCCGGCATGATCCTCTACGGCTCGCAGCCTTGGCGCTGGTGGACGCCCTCCCAGCTGGGCGGGGGACAGCTGCAGGGCTTGGCGGGGGCCTCTCCGTGCGGACCGCCGGCACGCTCGCTGAGGTAATGGGGCGTCTCATCCAGGGGGGCTGCGACCTCCTCTGCCCCTTTCCACA
>JABFEA020000085.1:11433805-11449493 GCA_019775915.2 Cyphomyrus plagiostoma
AGCTACCAATTGTGCTGTAAATTAAACTGTGTTATCTTCAGTAATCCTAAGGTTTCTGTGTCTCTCTGTGTTTCCGGTGTCACCAAGTGCACCTGGATATGCAATATATGGACAAAAGTATTGGGACACCTGGTCCTTACACCTACAGGAACTTTTATGACATCCCATTCTAAATCCATAGGCATGAATTTGGGGTTGGTCCCCAAACAGCTGCCACACTTCTGGGAAGGCCACTCCATCCAAGGCCTGTCACTGCGCTTGGTGATGTGAGGTTTGCATGCAGCTGCTCGGCCATGGAGGTCCATTCCATGAAGCTATGGTTTCGGCGCTGGAGTTAATGAAGTAAGGAAGTTGGAACTCTGTGGTTATTGAGTCAAGGAGAACGTTAGTGACTTTTCCACACTGTGCACCTCAGCACTCGACGACCCCGCTCTGTTACCTTACCTGGCCTGCCGCTTCATGGCTGAGTGTCTGCTGTTCCTAAACACTTACACTTTGCAATAATACCACTTACAGTTGACCATGGAGTATCTATCAGGGAAGAAACTTCACAAGCTCACTTTTCGCAAAGGTGGCGTCCTATGACAGAACCACGCTGTCCTTGAGCTCTTAAGAATGTTTCATGTGTTGGTGGTGCAGGGTGTCCACTGGTAGGGGTATAACACGATCAGGAACACCTAGGACTAGCAAAGTAACAACATTAATAACCAGACTAGGGAAAGTCTCACAAGAAAGCACTTAATACACACAATCAATTAGATAAGACTAGATACAGCTGGTAAGCTGGAGGATTCCACATGAGGTAAACGCAGGGGCGTGGCATGCAGGAGGACCAGCATGATCGCGACGTGACAGAACGACCCATTCTTTCACAAATGTTTGTAGACCTGCCTGCATGGCTCGGTGCTTGATGTTATACACCTGTGGGAATGGGTCTGAGTGAAACACCTGAATTCGATGATTAAGACGTGTGTCCCAATACTTTTGTCCATAAAGTATAGTATTTACTGCTACATTGAAGCAGTGTGCAGTAAATCCCAGAATGCTGTGATTCAATTGCTTCTCCAACTCTGGACCAGTGTTAAAATAGTGAAATAATGAATTTCATGGCTTGACTGAGCAACTACATTCCAGATTCAGTCCTGTTGATAAATTAGAGCACTCACAGCCTAAAGCATATTAGCAATTGCCTGTTATGACGGAAATGAACAAGGTGTCAAGAACTGGCCCTTGGATGCTCAGTATTTGATGGACTAAATTAACAAAATGGTCCAGTGCTGCCACCTATTGGATTTATATTTATCGTGGAAGAGGGATTTATTTTACATGATGCGTGTATTTGAAAGAACTCTTTGGTTCACGGTTTATCGATGCAGCTGCTCACAACTTATGGTTACATCACAGACGGACAATCTTGTATACTTTTGGCTATCTGTACTTTTGGCTATGTGTACTTTTGTTGGACTTGTCTTTCTTCTTTGGAAGGTATTTGCTGTGTCATAGAGCGGGGTGGCAGAGGGCAGGGGAGCCTTGTCCAGGTGAATAACAGGTTCTGCAATCATCAAGAACGAAAAGCGTGGTGTTTCTGCGAGCTAAGACGGCTACTGCCCCCTGTGATCAAAGCACTTGAAATTGCCTTGGTACAAAAAGTCAGACTGTAAAAACCGAAACTGGTGCCAATCTCTGCCAGTAAGAATGAGCGCAGACGAAGGCCAGTCAAGCTTTCCCCCTAATGGAAACGAGCGAGCCAGCGCATGCCAGGAGAGAGAAGTGTAATGGAATTAATGAGCTGCCGGAAGATTCCGCCGCTGGAAGTGGGCGCCGTGCGCATCAATCCATAACTTGGCAGCCTGTAGTTGGGGTGCATCATGCACCTCCGGGGGCTTGAGCCAGCAGCAAGCCGGTGCCAGGGTGGGTGAAGCATACAGGAATTCAGCCAGATCCTTATCCTCCCTGACGCCTGACAGGGGGACAAAATGACAGAGATGCATAATTGCGGCTTTTCGACATCATTTACCGGAAGAGAGTGCGAACGGGATTCTGACAGTCGGGACGGATTACTTTAACACCCGGTGAGTAACGCCCCGTTCTCGGAACTGGGGATGAAAAGGGGAGCGTGGCGTCACAGATCCCCCCTCCCCCTACCCCTATCTGGGAGCGTTTGGCTTGGCCTTCTGTGGAGGCCGGTCAGCTGACAGCAGCAGGCCAGGAATGCAGCAGCAGCACGCTTCCAAAGAGGAGCCTGAACACCCTACTTGTGACAGTGTTCAGTGGTTATGTGGCAATCAGCATCCACCAAGCATCGAACAGTAGAGGAACCCGGGGCGAGCCTGATAGAGAACAGTGTGTTTTTAAAGTACTTACACACATACTACAGCTTATACCACAGGTTCCATAACACAAGACATATAACTGAATATGCTTATCTGATTAAAAACAAACAAGTGTGACGTTTAATCAAGCCCGATTCCACAGTGTTTAATGAACTGTATCGGGCAATAGAGGGCGCTGACAAATAATATATTTTTTCCGCTGATACATAATGCCCCGGAACCATAGCCAAAATAAGCGTTTGGAAGACTGATGGACTGAAGAAATAACGTTATTTTAAAACGGTTCGTCATTATCATACCTAGATCATTGCACAATGAAAAGGTTACCATTTTCATTAATGCACACCATTAATGATTAATGGCAACAAGTGTGTAAAAATGTTTACAAATATGATTTACTGTTGGTGTAATTGTTGTTGGACTGTCTCCCGCTAAAGGATACAAAGAGCGGCAATCCACAAGCTACAGCAAAATGTGAGGTTACGTGATTCAAACTCTTCCAAACAGGATCACAGATTAACTCAATAAGAAAACTCAGACTATAATATAATTGTCCAAATATAATAACTATACGTGAAATTAAAATAAATCAATGCAAATATAGCCGTATGTCTTCTAGTAGGCTACTATAGCAGAAATGGAATACAATTCACTACTGCACACTTTAAAATATCCAGCGTTTTGGCCAGTTGACGTTCCAGGAGCTTGATCTGTGGTCCAGTGTTCTCCTTCTTAATTGCTTAAGCCTTTATTAGATATTTGCCATCTTTTTTATTATTAAAGTACCAGGCCGTGTTAAGTGTTAATGTGTCTAAATTGGATATTTGGACGGCAGTCGCAGCTTCGTAATGAAAACAGCCTGTGACGGCTTGATCTTCAGGCTATTATGAAAGGCTTGCTTGCTACCTTTTGTGCAAAGCTTTAATGAGCCTTATGAAATGTCTTTTCGGAACTAAACGCCGTTACTTATATTTCGTGTTAGCAATAATACTGCTAATAATGACGTTCATCATAATTATTGGCTTGCATTATGTTTATTACAGTACGCTTATGGATAACGAAATAATGTATGATAAAGAATTTGCGATACTCTTAAACTAGAAATTCTTGCTTTGTATAAAAACGGGAACAATAATAAAGCATAACACCATGTGATCTTTTTACGCGTTTGGTTTTTTTTCCAGCCCCGCTGTTACATTAGCAGTAGAAAAGAAGCGAAGGGTTCGACTCTCCATGAATGCAAAGAGACGCTCTGTGAAGGAAAATGAAACGGCATCAAGGTCTGAGAGGTGTTCAGTCCACGAATTACATCTTCTTGTCCATAATAGGTACAGGGCTCACCATTGTGCATCACAGGTGGAGGACAATGTCTTTTTGCTTCCTGGACCTACCTTAAATGCCTCCGTTGCGCTCACTCAGTAGAAGTTAAATTCCTGCGCTGGCTGCGTTAACTGGCTGATAAGGGTGAAGGTCGTGGATTTTGATGAAAAAGCGGGAAAGGCAATTTCTTAGAATTTAGAAAATGGACTGAAAAGTTTCTGCTTTAAAAAATGTGTTGGATTGGGTATCTATGGTCTGTCTGAACCTCCAATGAGTTCTTATCTTTAATTTCAGAATGCTGTATATTCATCCTTGCTTTGGGGATAGAATAGCACACCTCCTGCTGCCCTATCAGCCCTAAGCTCTTTCTTAATGTCGCCAGTGAATAAAGAGAATTTGGCGACACTCCCTAAACGAGTCCCCAATTGGACGTAAAAAATTAACCGGTCTTTAAGTAACGAGCATTGTGACTCAGTTAATTTAGTAGATAGGTAGATCGACAGAGAGACAGACTCTAATGGGTGTTATTAAAATCGCATATCTGAACCCCCATAAACAATATGTGTAAAGTATAATTTAAAATTCATTTGTTTAGCACAGGGTTATTCAAATCACGGTCCTCGAGGTCCGAGCACTGCTAGTTTTCCAGCCTTCATATACCTGTCAGTCAGGTGTGAAGCTTCTGACCAATCAGAATCAGTAATTATTAAACAACTACCTGGGAGCACTGAAAACACGGCCCGGCTTTGTAATCGAGGTCCAGATTTGAACAGCCCCGGTTTTTGCAGATGCTTCTGTCCAAAGCGACGTGACGTAGATAGTCCATCAAAGCTGAGCATCCAATGAGCGATCTGCAAATGTAAGTAGCATTAGAGCAATCGCTATACAGTGTATGTATGGTAAGACCTTAATGTAATATTTGCATTTGGAACGTAATTTTCACCTTAACAAGTGTTGACCAATCAGGTTGCCTGCAGCTGACACCCAACCAGGACATGTCACTGTGAGGCATCCTCAACATGATGACCTCAACATAACCCTGGTCATTCAGAATACTGGTATAAAGCAGCTTGCCAAATGCTAATATTCCTGTTACAAATGCAGTAGCAAAAGAAAAAAAAAAACACTGCACTGCAGCGGCTGCAAAGCTAATCTAAGTTCCTATATTCCATCTATTCATCCATCCATCCATCTTCCCATCCTTCATCCACAACATGTGGATCCTGTACAAGGTTGCAGTGGAAGCTTGGAGCCTTGCGTCAGGTCACAGGCTTACACACTGGGCCACAGTGTCGTGTGTGAAACGTGACACCCAGTGTCATAAGGTACGGCGTGACAGGGCGCCAGGCCTCGAACCACAGCTTTTCTGAGAGGAACGTCCCGTGTTCACCACAGCGCTGGAAAGGCGTTGGGGCGGATTTGAGGAAGAGGAGGACTTATTTTCAACGCACCGTGACTCATGGACACACGAGGCCCTTCCCAGCACCGGTGCCTTGAGTCACACAGCTGAGGACAATAAGACCCTAAAGCACATGGCTGAAGTGAGCAACACTTGCCTAACTGCTTCATCCACCAATTAGTGCTATAAAAATGTGGCTGTTTCTCCACATAAATACATAACACTGCACAAATAATGAAAGTGCAGATCAGCCACAGTCCTCTTTAAGCCTCTCGCTCTCAGATTAGCATCTGAGGATCATCACGTGGATCACATTAGTATCGCAGAATCCCCAGTGTTGTGTAACATTGCTGTTTATCTGCAGTACTGTTCTTTTTGGTAAATCTCTGTTAATCGCTTAAGGAAATCGTGCTAGGACGGGCGTTCTATAAAAATAACTTATTTCGAAATAAAAGCTGCCCTTAATCTTTGTTTTGTGTGATGAAACCTCTCTGAAAGTATGAGTTTGTTTATGACTAATAATTGTCCAAGTCAATAATGCAGCACTCCCAAGTCAGCTGTGAGTGTGGTTTGCAGCTTTTGTGGTTTTTTTTTAAGCTTGCTGCAAGATCGTTTTACTGAGTTACCATTTCGGTAGGTGTGGTCCTCACTACGAACAGGATCCCCGCAAAAGCGCACGTTTTACCAGTAAGCTCACCTACAGCCATCTTAAATGCAGCTCTTCCACATTTATGTAATAGCATAAAGGAAAGTAAATCTGAAAAAAATCCAGCCTCCCCCTTCTTATCGCGTCATTCAAGTGATAGATTATATTTCCAGCAAGCCATTTCTCACTGTCAGTAATGCACATCACACCCCGCAAAGCAGGCGTGCGTTTGGAGATCTAATCGTTTTTAATGCTTTCACCGACAATAAAGACGTTTAAGAGGAAATCAGATTTAGCGCTGAGTCTTTTGCATCTCCTCGCTCTGGGAGGGAGTGACGCGTGTCAGAAAGCGGGGTTCGTATGTGGAGTAAAGTTTATCCTCCTATCCGATCGCAACCATGCAGCGCAAACGCTGACACGGTGTGGGAGTTTAAGGTCGCAGCAGTGAACCATCCAAAGCAGTGAAGGTCCGAGGGCGACCGAAAAAAATGCGGCTCTTTTTCACAGCCGCTTTAATTATGTGAGCCTTTGCACCTGAGCGCGACTGGGAAGAAGGAGCCCACGCTCAGCTTTGCCATGCCATCGCCAACAGATGGCCGCGTCCATGCTGCCTGCCTGCCAAACACACTAATCTATATAAAACTTCCAAAGTAGGTCATAAGAAAAAGTGCTCTCATTAGTTTATTCTATTTAATGTCAAATTACCAGGAGAAAATGGAAAATTGCAGTTATGTAATAATAAACCACGCAACGTGTATTTTTACATCCACTAGGGGTCACTGTTTTACAATACCAAGCATGAGTACGGCGAACATAATATAATTGTTTAATTACAGTGTTTAATACTGAATGGTTTCAATTGACTGTAATAATTTTATGTGGTGAATTTGCATAATTGCAATACCCACATAAGAACTATCCACTGTGGACTTTTTTCCACTTGATCTAAATGCATACTTTTTTTCGCGTGGAAGAGCTGTATGACAGAATTAAAAAAAAATAGAGTCATTGCTGCAAAACAGTGGTCTTCTAAGGAAAGTGAATTATTGCCAGTGTGCTTTTGTGGGTAGTGGCAAGTCAAAATTGCATATATTTTTGGAGAATTAAAAAATATAAATATATTTAAATGCGCAAATTTCATATAGAGAGGTCTTGGTTTCATGACTACTGTGTAGATCTATTTTGTCCCAGTGTGTCTGATGTACAATTCCACACTAACCATTTATTCAGCCCATTCAGGTTGAGTTCATTTGGGTTAAGTACCCTTCCCATAATTCAAGGGTCAAAGGTCATGGGTCTGGTCCTTCAGAACCTCCTGCCGCTTTACCAGTGACCCACAGACCCTGTGCTGGTCCTAAAATGCCCACAATACCCCAGGGAACTATCCACGCAGTCTATAGACATGCACACCACACCGTGAGGGAAGAGACCGTCACATCACAGACCACTGTGTGGATCATCTTCCTTTAAAGAAAGCTTAGCTTCCAATGTCAAGTTAATGTTTAGATTTACGGTTATGGCTACGACGTCTGCTTAATGTGCAGGCGCGGGGTTACGGCGAGGATCTGGTCTAGGTTACCATGTCTATTTAATGTCTTTATTTATGCTTTAGATTCACTACACTCCCTTTTTTCATTATATAAAAGACACGACCCTCTGATCTTTTCAATGTAATGTAAATATAAATATGTCAGTTTACAGAAGTAAAACGGCATCTTTACGCAAACCATAGACAGACCCTGTCCAAGCGACTAAGACATGTAATAAAAACTGCAAACTATTACACCCGTCAGACAAAGGTGGATCACATGAAACCTGGACCGCTCAGCCAGGTTAGCAGGAGGCGAGCGCTAATTAGATCAGCAGAATCCTGCCGCACGGCCCATTCCGCTCGACCGCCTGGGCTCCTCGTCCCCATGGGCCCCCGAGGGCCGGCGGGGGGCCTGGCGACGCTCCGTCTCACAGCACCGCTCCCGTTGAGCGGCTCATGCCGCCATGTGGTCGAGCAGAAGCTCTGGCCTTCCACGGCGAGTTCGTATCCCGGTTCCCGGGCGCCCCCTGACAGCCTGCTCGTGTCTGACAGGAGGTGACGAGACCCACGTGGGGCCATCGCTAGAGGTGACGGGTGTGCTTTACAAAAAAGCAAACGGAGGAGGCACTGATGGGGGGGGGCCACCCGGCCGGACGGACCAGGAAATCATCTGACTGCTGTGATTATGGGGTTACACCATCCGCCGTATAAATAACAATAAAATGTTAACAAATACTCTAGGAAAGGGCATGAACATCTGAGGGCGGGGCCAAGACAAGGCGTCACCAAAATTAGCTAACTGTCAGCCTTGTTGTCAGCAGTGGGTAATCCAGGTCCAGAGAGTAAAAGTCCAGACCGAGATTTTGTTCTAACCAACCGGTTGGATACATTGTGACTCTTTATACTCCGCTGGTTGGTTGAAACAAAATCTTAGTCTGGACCTTTACTCTCTGGAACTAATGTATCCACCTCTGCTTGTCTCTAGAATGGGGGTCACCAACATGGTGCCCGCGGGCACCAGGACACCCCCAAGGACCACACAAGTCGCCCGCGGACCTGTTCTAAAAACAGCACAACTCACCAGTGAGCAGCGTCTAAAATTAAATTTTATCCTGTTGCTGTTCTAATCACATTTGCATTTATAGAGATTTGAAAATGACCATTTTCCAAAAAAAAATTCAAATAGCATTTATGACATGTTTATTATACATGAAGTTTATATGAGTTTAGGAGGGTGTTTCTAACTGGAAGCCCTTCCTGTGGCTCAGTACTCCTGAAATAGCTCTCAGTTTCAAAAAGGTTGGTGACCCCTGCTCAAGAACATACACCCACACCCTGTTGCGCCCCCTACAGGTCTATCACTTGTTTTGCTTCAATACTTGTTTCCCTTTTACTGAAGCGAAAGTGGCCGACTTTTGAGTTCCCTAAACCCCAATTCTGAACAAAATCTCTAATTCTATGATGCATGAATCTGTACGCTCTCTTGCAAATACATCTTTAAGGAATATAGAACTGAGTGGCATGAAAATATGGCAATTTTGGATTTTAGAGCCATTTTTTCCCCCAAAATCAAGGGTAGTGCAGAGAAGCCAATTTACAGACTGAGCAGTTATTTTTGCACTTGTGGTCATCCCATTAGTGATGAGTCTGCGTTTCCTCCTCTGACCACGTCTAGCAGCAGCAACAGTGTCCACTGAGTATATACATGTACATCGTTGCACTGCTGTCTTGTGCCAGACGTCACCGCAGTAAATGCGAAATGACTCACCGACTGTCTGGGAAGCGTGAATCCGTAACGACACTGCCCAGGATTTGGAAGACACCATGATTCATCCCCTTAATGGACTCGTTCACCTCTGAGCAATCATATTAACATCTTTCTAACGTAGCCTCTGAGTCAACAACTATGAAGAGGAACCATGTAGCTCCTGAGTAGAAGTGACAGGTGAGAAGATCTGCAGTCGGATCAGTCGCAACATAAATTAAATTGCGGCAGAGAGGCACAGACTGTCTGATGTGAATCCGGCGCCGTGTTAAATGGGTTCGTAATTAAATTATTAATTAATGTCCGGGGAAACCTGACGTGACATTTGGACTCAGATGGTGCAGTAATTGGCTTGTGTCCCGTCTGAAGGCCTGGGGTGAGTGTGCGAAAAGTTCAAGGGGGCCCAACGGACCGGTCCTGGATGATGCGAGTACAGCAGGAGGCCTACTGTTAGTCCCACTTTGGCATCATCCTTGGGGCAGGGGGGGGGGTGACAGAAGGGGACCGGCCTACTCCCTGCCAAACCCCCCAACAGCAATTCCTGTCCAGCTTCTGTTCACGTTCAGCTCTTGCCTCCACCGCCGCCCCCCCCAGACAGCTCATGTAAGAGCATCTCCAGTTTGGAGAAACAAGACGTGGGACCTGCTCTCCTCCACAGATCGGCGGCAGATTACTCAGACTGCCGCCCGCCACACGGGACTTGTCTTCATCGGCACGGGACTTTGCTCCAGAAGCTTCTTTCATGCCAGGGTGGGGGGTGCACGATCGTGTCGCTTTGTTTATAAGTGTCAGGCTCGTCACATGTTTTCGCCCTGGAACGTCCGTCTGGTGTGATTTTAATCAGATGCCCTGCGTGGTCGTTTTGGTGCAAGTGTGACCAACCCCCCCCCAAAGAGACTCCCGGAGACCTCTGATGGAATCTGGGGAACCGTTCTCAGGTTCCGTGTGGAATTTCCCAGAGATTGTGGATGTTCTTATCGTAGGTCAGTGCCATTTATTTCTTAGGTCTCCGTCAGTCACTTTAGGAACGAGGCAATCGGCATCTAGCTCATAAAAAATGCATTAAAGTTATCACGCATGCCACGGTAATTGTTTTCTGGCACATTTCTGCGCGCTTTAATCTGAGCAAAATAATAAACAACCTACACTCAGCCCAGGGAAATGGAATTGATGTTTCCCTCAAAGAGTTAACGTAGCAACGAGCGGTTCTCTTGCAAACCAAGGAAGACTTCGCTTCATCTAGAGCAGGGAGCTGTCCGCTATTTTTCAGCTGATTGAGATGGGGGACTGAACATGTGCACCAATATTGGAGATTGGCTGGAAGTATCTTGACCAGATTTTATGAAAAGTCCTTGATGCAAAAATATTTACTTCTGCACAGGGTGACTTTGTGGGTGGCGCTGCTGCCTCGGATATCTGTGTGTGTATGTGTGTGTGTGTGTGTGTGTGTGTGTGCGTGCGTGTGTGCGCGTGTGTGCGTGTGTGCACGTGTGTGTGTGTGTGACACAAAGCAAGACAAAGAGGAGGAGGGCTCTTCCCTCACACCCCTATTCATCACTGGCCGAGATGCCAGCCTTGCCCCTCCAAAATGGACCAAAAGGCGCATATTCCAAAGGCATTGTTTGGGGGTAATGAAAGATGATAAATCATACCTCCTCGCCTGTCAGGTAGTACGCCGAGAGCAGGCCACCGACATAGCGGATGTTCACCTCGAAGAGGGATGCTTCTCCATTCTGGAGGGGAAAGAAATGCATACAAAAATCCATCAGAGTGGCGATGTAGAATCCCAGAGACACTTCACCCTCACCTCACTAAGACAATTTGATCACACAGTTTAAACACACACCAGGCACATGTACCATTGCCGGGACTTCTGTTTAAATCCCATTTAAATGTAATTAACAATCCCTGATACACTTTGAAGCAGTCAACAAAGTAAATATTCATTTGTCAAACGTCTGTGTTTGCGGCAGTCACGCTTGCACAAGACCTCCCTCGCCCCGTCGTTGTGGAGATCCGGACTGCAAATTGAGCAGTCTTCTTTCAGTCTTCTTTTGTTTTTTTTTTTTCATTATTTGTTCACTTAATTTCCATTCACTTTTTCACTTTATGCTGGCTGGGGAAGAATAAACGGAAAGAGTCTAAGTGCAGGAAAAACACCCTGAAAGTACTGAGAACTTCAGGGCCAATGTCTGACAAACAGTTCATGTCTATTACACTCATCCTACACAAATGTAATTACAAGGGGGGAAAAAGAGTTTAAAAACATCGCTGCGAGAATGCAGAAATCAGTAGAGGCTTAGGTTTCAAGTTGCTATTAGAGTAGAGCAACTTTACTAGGGTAAAGTTTAGTGTTGGCATTATGGGTAAGGCTAGTTAGGGTTAGGTTTGGCATTATGGTTAGATTTAGGGTTAGGGTTAGGTCTAAGATTAGGTTTGAGAGAAACAGTTTTCTACAGTTTTCCAAGATGCATGAGCAACCCTCTCTGCTTACACCAGAACAGGTGCTGTTGCCTTTGTTGGGGCTAAGGTTGCCATCGGGTTGCTATATTGTTTGTGGCTAGCTAAATTAGCTTTATTTAACTATGTTTAAAAAATAAAAACTATGCTGAGATAACTGCTTTTTTTCAGCCATCAGCCTTCCATCTATTCCTACCAGCCATCTGCAACCAGGAATTTATCAAATCAATATCCCCCATCTGCGTGTCAAAACAGATTTCTTTTAATGTGGAGTGTTACTCCTGACGGGTCCTAATCTGCCATTTTATACCAGGAGGTGACTTTATTTGATCATCTGCGCTTTCTGTTGGAAAAGGAGCAGTCGAGCAAATTGTGGTGAGAATGGCAGCCTGATAGCAGATGGTGGATGTTTGAGGCTGATAATGGCTTTGTGAAGACCCAAAAAAAAAAAGATGAATAAAAATAAGCTTGCGTCCGCCCGAACTGGAAGTGCTGGAAGTACACAATACGAGTGATGGTGATCAAAATAAGGGGTTTCCTGAAGAGATTGGCAGGGTCATGGTTTGCTGAGGCAGTACTGGCCCAGCTAAACAGCTGAACCGTGCCACCCTCTGGAGTACCGCAACCAAAGTGCTAGCAATTGCCACGGCTCCCGGGCAGATAAATGCAAACAGAGTGACAGGACTGGACGCAAGCTTTGGGCCCCTCCACCCCATCACTGACACTAGTTCTGTATGCTCTAGGCTTCACTGTTACCCCTCAGTTAATAAGTACACAGATTAGCACAAATCGGAAGCAGGCAGAAAAAAGAGAGAATTACAGAAAGGAAAAAGAACAAAAATAGTTTATTAAACCCCGTGGGGAATTTCGCTGATATGTATACGCGTGAGAGCAAGTTTGGAGGTCACAGTGCGGGGTCAGTCAGCGTGATGGGGCTTAAGGGCCTTGCTCAGGGGCCCAAAGGCAGCATCAGTGCCGGACCCAGGATTCGAACAGGCGACGTCCCGATCCCAGGATTCGACCAGGCGACGTCTGGAACCCAGGATTCTAACAGGTGACGTCCCGAACACAGACACAGAGTCCCAACCTGCTGAGACACCCTCCCCCAAAACGAGGGGGCTTCCGGTCACTGGGGGGCTGATCTGTCAGCTTGAGAGACGGCCAATTATGGGATGGTACTCGCTGAGGGGAATTTCCAGTAACTGTGTGGGATGGATGCCTGTCTCCCAGCAGAATGACTGGTCAGGCACCCCTCGCTGTGACACTGACACATTGACAGGCATTTCATCTGCGAAAGATATCTATATGAGCCTAATTAGACACCCCCCTGCCATTTCTCACTGGTTTTCATAGCATAAAGTTGCTTGGGGCCAGTGGGCCATCGCCAAAGCCGAGCAATTTATTCCTGGGCAGAAGTGCTACGCAGTGATGCACAGTGATGCGTATACATAGCATACGCAATACGGCGCCCCCTAGCGTCCATCTCGAAAATAAAAACTTTACTTTTATGGAGCCGGAAAATATGTCCCTTAAGCGTAACAGCCAAGAATACTCTACTCAAAACCCAAGGGATCAATGTCATACTTAAAAAGTTAATTTAGGAAGAGGTATCGCTGCCTTGTTAAGCACATAACTTCCCCGACGGGTAAAACCACCTTTGATCCATGGAGGGTCTATGACATACTTCAGGTACTTAAAGTATAGTCTTAGCATCTTCAAAGATCATTATAAGCTGTATTATACCTAGAAGAGGGGACTTGAAAATGTTTCAGGTCGCCAAGGCGAATCTGAGGAGAGGAGGAAGGGGATGCGAAGAGAATGCTAAACAGTGCAGACTACAGCAGCACAGCTTTCCAGCCCGCTGGGTGCCGGTCCCCTGAATAAACATCCAGACGGAACAGAGGTGCAGTGGAGAGCCAGCTGCAGAAACCCCCCCAAAAACAAACACACTTCAGAAGAGTGGCCACCGAAAATTTCACTTATATAAAGAGCAAGTATGAAAACAAATGAAGGGACTTTTATTAGATATTTGCAAAAGGATGAGTGCAGGGACACTGGAATGCTTCTTTTCACATATCCCATCATGCTATCTTTTGAGAGATTCATACAAGTCGGGGTGAAGCTTCTGGTCCCAGCCATCTTTCTGGCAGCCATAGAGGATTCAGGTCCTTACTCAAGTGCCCAACGAAGGTATCAGTCTCCCAGATCTGGGATTCAAACTGACAACCTTCAGATCAGGGCCACAGTGAGCCACACTCAGAGCCATGGCACGCCATCACCCTAACAAGCAACCAAGGAACCGGGAGAATTCTCCGGAAGGCTGCTCCCAGAATTATCAATGACTGACAGAATAAACATCAGTAATTGCAGCACAATTCAAAGCAAAGCGGTACAGTAACTGTTACCCCTCCTGACGCAAATCCTATTCCTGCCCCCACCCACAACACTTTTCTTCACACAAAAAAGTGTAGAAAAAATCTAATCAGAGCATCACATGCTACCCTTTACATAAACGGGCTATTTCTATCCAGCCCGTCTCAAAGGAAAATTAAAATCTATCCCTTTTGTTCTGAGACTTGAGTTAAATGGCACCAGATGTCTTGGGGACCCCTGGACCGTAATTAATGTGCAGAGATATCAGGTTACATCTTTAAGTACTGGCTCAGCAAATGGCTCTTATTCTAAGATGATAAGCTGTCTGGTTTACATTTGGAAGCAATGGCCTTTATTGTGACGGGGTGGCCCCTACACAGAGGCAATGTGGCCCCCTCTTCTGTGCGTGCAGGAAATGCTAATGGAAAGGGATTAACATTCAAACAGCGTGGCGGGCAATGGCTGGGCTGCTGTTTCAGGCTCCTCACTGGGGTCGCAGCAGGCCCGGATACCCTGGCTGGTTTAGGGGGGCTTAGCTGCCACCAGAAACGGGCTGGAACTCACAGCAATGCTACAGCAGGACCTCTTTGTTTTTTCTCTTCAGGGTACTGACTATCAAGAGGAGTACCGACACCTAGTATTGCAAATCAAGGGGAGTACCAGCACCTGGTATTGAATATCAAGGGGAGTACCGGCACCTAGAACTGAAAATCACGGGGAGTACCAGCACATGGTATTGAATATCAAGGGAAGTACCGGCACCTAGTACTGAAAATCACGGGGAGTACCAGCACATGGTATTGAATATCAAGGGGAGTACCGGCACCTAGTACTGAAAATAATGGGGAGTACCGGCACCTGGTATTGAATATCAAGGGAAGTACCGGCACCTAGTACTGAATATCAAGAGGAGTACCAGCATCTGATACTGAATAACAAGAGGAGTACCGGCACATAGACCTGAATAACAAGCAGAGTACCGACACCTGATACTGAATAACAAAGGAAGTACTGGCACCAGATACTAAATAACAAAAGGAGTACCGGTACCTAATACTAAATAACGAGAGGAGTCCCGACACCTGATACCGAATAACAAGGGGAGTACCGGCACCTGAAACTGAATAACAAGAGGAGTACCGGCACCTGATACCGAATAGCAAGGGGAGTACCGGCACTTGATACTGAATGACAAGCAGAGTACCGACAGATAGACCTGAATAACAAGCAGAGTACTGCCACCACTCTTGCCCAACTTCAAGCACTGATTGCCACCAATCCCATATATTATTGGAATGTCTTGCAAAGTAAAATACCTTGCCCATTATTTTCATACACACACCCCTTCTGGCAAATTTTAGTGTGGCACCCCCCACTTTACAAATTGTATCTCAGAGGACCCCGCCCTACACACACACACACACTATGCCCCTGCTCCCTGAATCCCTTCTGAAACCCTTTCTGGAAGCAGGCTGAGCCAATCTCATCTGCGGAACGCATGCCTGCCACCACCTTGTACTGGTACAGCGTTCCCTTCCTGGAACAGCGTGCCCTTAACACCTTAATGGTGTGATCTTGGCACAGTGTTCCCGTCCTGGTACAGTGTTCCCTTAAGACCTTAACGCTGTGATCCTGGTACAGCATTCCCTTAACACCTTAATGCTGTGATCCTGGTACAGCGTTCCCTTAACACCTTAACAGTGTGATCCTGGTGCTGCGTTCTCCTCCTGGTACAGCATTCCCTTAAAACCTTAACAGTGTGATCCTGGTACTACGTTCCCTTCCTGGTACAGCGTTCCCTTAACACCATAACAGTGTGATCCTGGTACAGTGTTCCCATCCTGGTACAGCGTTCCCTTAA
>JABFEA020000085.1:11472126-11484489 GCA_019775915.2 Cyphomyrus plagiostoma
ATATCGATGTAACCTGTTGAAGGGAACATGGTTACAGTTGTATGATTCAGCAGAGGCTGCCTATTTCAATCTGCTGTTTGGCAATGATTCCTGGATATATACAAAGTCTTTGTAAGCTTCCTGAATTGCTATCGAGCGAGTATTACATATATGATTTCGTAAGACTTTGTTTCCCTGGAAACACATCGTCACTACAGGAAAATCACACAGAAGATTACATTATTGTTTCACTGTAATGACTGGCAATTCTTGCGCGTGAATAAAATGCTCCCGATTACCATTTTTTTGTGTTTTTTTTGTCCTGTAGAGAGAAGCCAAAATGCTGATTTTTCGCTTAAATGTACAGTTTTAGTAAGTTTTACAACAACAGAGCACTGCTGCGTTGTTGGTGCTACCGGATCACATTTTTTGTTAAACGGATCGAACGCCGGCCAGCAGAGGGCGCAGCGGTTTAGACGCTCCACATATGACAAACCTTAAGGCCTCAGGGTTAAAATACAGCTGTATTCTTTAGCCAGCACTCCCTATAGGAATGAAGAAATAATCAAACCCCATCTAATTTTGAGGGGTTAAGTGGGGACAGGCTACAGGCCAGCCAAACAGCAGAGCCCAGCGGACAGGAAGGGTGTTCCCACGCATTCCTCCGCCAATTAAAACAGGGGAGAGTACCCCTTTCCCACCAACCCCCAAGCGGCTCTCGAACCCAGAGAAACAGCTCGTAAACACCGCAGGCGGGCCTCTGGGTCAGGAGAAAATGACTTCTCCGCCAGCCTCTGGCAGGGTGACAGGTATTATTTTAAGGACCTTAATAATTCACAAATCATGCTAATCAACTGCCCGCGAGATTCCTCCGAAGACAGCGCGCTGTCAGGAGTTAATCTCGCGCAGATGGACATAATGAAAAGACTTTTATGACTGCGTATATAATTTTATTTTTCAGTTTCTCAGGAATAATTGCTTATTATGTAACATGCACGAGTGACAGCCCATTCCCGATACAAAGCTTTCCATTGGCCATAAATAGCACAAAAATACGAATTATCATAATAATATTTTTTAAAAAATCAATGCCGCTCAATAGAAACGACTGCTCATAAATTCCGTGCTCGATCTAAAGATTTTATTCCTGCTAACAAACGGAAAATCTGTCCGCGATCGGCAGTTCGGTTTTTTGGTCCTGTACCACTCTGAGTCTGTTAAACTTTTCCACTCGTAAAAATGTTTTTTTTGTTGTTGTTGTCGCCGGCTCGAGTTCAAGCTGGCTCATTCATTTAAAGCCGTACGATGTGTCTGTGACCCAAAGGCGGGCGACGATGCCTGGACCGGGGATTAGAGGGAGGTTCTCGGGAGAGACAGCGCGCCACTTAGGAGCGCATCTGTAGGCGAGCAGTCGACCCTCTGCAGCCTCGACTGGACAAAACATTTGCTTTTCATTTTAAAGTCCGCCCTTCCCAGCCTAATGTGATTAACAGTACTTACCTTGCCTAAAAGCCAGGATGTTCGGTTAATGCCAATAGTTTTTTTTTTTTTTTAATGTTTTGAAGTGACATATTTCGAAACAGTTGGTCCCCAATTAAAAACCACAAAAGAGCATTCCCCAGAGACCAAATCAGAAGCCTTGTAAACGTTTTCTCAGCAATTCCGTACCCATGTCTGGTACAGCGTGTTACCAAGTGCAGCGTGTTGGGTTTGAGGTTAAAGCCCGTCTCATCCCAGTTGGACTCGGAGGTCAGAATCGCAGATGGGGGGCTGGGGGTCCTGGCAGGCAGGTGAAGTCATGGGGGCGTACGTGTTTAGCGTGCATTGTCATGCGCCTGGTTCTTTCCGGACATTGTTGTGGTAAGCAAGGTGATGACTCAGAGATCTGAGGTTCAGTGAGGGATGTCCCAGCTGCACTGGTTCTTGGGGGGGGGGGGATCCACAGCCTCTTCCTTCTTCCTTTTCATCTTCTGCATATTTTTCAGGTCCCTGAACCAAAGCAACAGTTCAAACTATAGATCAAGATATAAGCACCGATGCATCATGGGAAATGCGGCAAGCCATCATGGGATAGGCAGGCAGCTGACCTCGAAGCCAAGGAAGGTACCAATCAATATGTCGCTTACACATCATGTGGTAAAACACCCTACCCAGAACATTCACTTGGTAATAAAACACAAAAAGCAAACAGGCAGTGAAATACAATTAAGCCAAGTAGTAGATACAGTAACCATGCTGAATTAAACACTGAACTGTATTAATGACATCAAATGCAGTGAAGCTGCTTAAATTAAGCATGGTGAGGATGAAGATTTTGCCCTTGACTGCCTCCTTTGTGGGCTCTGCCTAAAATTCACAGGGGCTTGGTTAATTACAATTAGTAAAGCGGTGAGACATAGCTTTTCTTGTGAGGAAACTCTCACCGAAGTCTCCAAGGCAATCCGATGGCTCACGGAACCTTCTCTGGGGGTGGGGGGGGGCTTGTTTCAGGGCAACCATCTCCTCTCTGATCTGGGAACAGCCTCAGTCAAGGCCAGAAGTGCAGACAGGAAGTGCACGGCCTTCCTCCACAGAGATTAGCCGAAGCCCAAACTTCTGAGTGCACGGAAAACACACATCCTTCTGTTCATGGAAAATACAGATTAGCCTCTGTGACTCAACAGCATATGAGTCAGATGCATAATTTTAGGAAATTGTTGGTGGAAAGTCTTGCATGGAAAATACAAGAACGCAGGAGGAATTAAGAAACGATATGAGTTTGTTTACCCCATCTGCTCATTTGGATATTTAAGTAGCTTTTGTCGGTAGAATGTTATACTGTAACAGCATGCATAACAGAAAGTGTATTTATATTGCAGAATTAGAAGAATTTAGGGAAGTGGAGTTTATTTTAACTGGCTCCCAGTTTCCATTTGAGTAATTTCTCAGATCCTGACATTAATGATTCCTTGAGAATTAAGATGTTTAGGGAGAATGACTTTCTTTGTCACTGGTGTCCCAATCATGGCGTCCCAATCATGGCGTCCCCATCATGCCGTCCCCATCATGGCGTCCCCTGCCTTGTACCATGGCATCCTGGGATAGATGCCAGGCTCACCCTTACCCTGTACCGAATAATTATGTAAGACAGAAGGATGGATGGATCTCTCTTGGAAGACGGTGGCATAATTATCAGCAGTGAGGATGCTGGGAGGAGAGAGAGGCGGAGCTTCACGGATGGTGTCACCTTTGCTGGTGGTATCACATCGTGATAATAGGTGGTTTCAGCGGCAGCGACGCTTATTAGAGAACGACGATGAAGTGATTGATTCTGAGCCGGATCCCAAGGGACTCTTATTTTCCACTGCTTCCTTTCAGCTGTCCTGCGTTCTGCCCTCTGGGACTTTTATTTTTGCATTGTCATGAATATAATTTCCAAAGCCGTTCCTCCGCGAAACCAATCCAGCCTCCTGTGGTGTTTTTGATGCCCTTTTCTGTTTCCCTTTGACTTCCTCCAGAATTCTGGCACAAGGCGAGCCGGACATCAGGCAGGTCAACTGCAGCGAAGTCCATTGGTCAAACCAGTTCAATACCATGTCTAAGCATAGTGTGCAGTGTGTTCCCATGGCGATTCAATGAAAGCCAACCTCGAGTGCTCTAATATTATAACATAGCAAGATGATCCAGAACCCTACTATGTTAGACATATGCTTGGACGGTGTCCCTTTCGTGTTTCCTGGTATCCACACTTTCTGAAAGACATTGCGTGTGCATGTGTAAGTGCATGTACTGCTGTCAATCACAGGAGTTGCCATGGAGACATTGAGAATGAAAAGTGATGGATGCTGTTAACAGGCAGAAGCCTCTGTGGGAATAAACTGCAACTGTCTGCCTGTGATGCAGGAATATTGAGCTTTTTATAAACCAGAGTTTCAGCCTCGTCAGATCAAGGCAGTTACGTAAGACGCGTATCCTACAGAAAAGGTAATGGACGCATCGCGCTGTGCTTTATAGTCCCGAGTACATACACATCAAATGTTCAAATATACATACCTGAGTAAAAAATATGTGATGCAGGATCGTTGTCCTAAAATGTGCCGCGAACCGGCTGCAGAAACATACATTTGGGCCCCCGCGCCGCATAATATTCATCGGCACAGTTACGAAAGATGTGCAAGTTACGTGGAATGTGCCCAAAGCACGAAAGGTGGAGAAGATGGGGCTCACCAGGTGTCAGTCAGCCTTGCTCCACACGTCTGCTCATTCTGGGGATGCCTGACATCAGCCCTCGCATCTGGCCTGCCGCATTCTGTAGGAAACATGCTTGGCCTTGCCGCTCGTGGGGCAAGGACCTGCTTTTGAAATATGAGCAGCCGCAAAGTGTGTAGGCAAGCAGCCAATGAGCATGAATTATGTCATCGTTAACTGCAAGGCACAGAACTGATTGGCCGGGGGCCCAATTATAACCCAGCCCCTCCCCCCCCACCCACATTTAAGAAACAAATATGTCATCAGTTCTGCCCCATAGCCCCACAGAGAGGAAACTTCAACAGAACATCCATTCTGTTTGTCCTAGAGAGGAACTATATATGGGAAAAGAGGAGGGGACAGATTTAATTAAATTGCCATGGCAACCTCAATAATATTTTGCTTCCCTGCGTATGCCACCGAGAGGAAATGAGCTCTGAAAGTGGGAAGCGTTGTGGGGCTTAGTGTACACTATCTGCATTGGCATTGTAATGCTGCGTGGCACAATAGATAACGCGCATATATGTTTTTTTTAATGATTTACAGACAAATAGCACTTCATGTTTTCTACACTACCAGTCAATGGTCTGGACACGCCTACATTTAATGCATTTGTCTCTATTTTAGGGATGTTATTCATCTCATAGCAAGGCCTCAAGGCATATCATATGTTGCAGCAACCAGGAGAAGTGTTCAACATCTCAAAATATTTTAGACTCTTCTAAAGAGCTCCCCTTTGCTGCAGTGACAGCGTTGCAGATTCTTGGCGTTTCTTTCAACTGGCATCCAGATGTCGCCACCTGGAATGCTTCTCCAACAGTCTGAAAGGAGTTTGCACGAGTTCTGGGCACAAGCTGGCTACCTTGCTCTTGTGCTTTTATCCAACTCATGCCTAACCTGCTCTGTGGGCCATCTATCACAGCACTCCATCACTACCCTTGTTCAGAAGGACATACAGTACTTGCACAACCTCCAGGTGTGCTTAGGGTCAGTGTCTTGATTTTCAATAAGCGTTTCAGGCTTTTGACTGGTACTGTATATGTGTTGAATATTCTTGGATAATATTTCTCTGCCTGTTATCTCCTCTGAAGATCCCAGATGTTGGACCCTATAGGGCGACTTCCAGTTTGCCCAAGAGAAACACCAGATGAACGTGCCTTCGGGAGCTTTACTGGAGAGACTTTGGTCTCTCGTCGAATTTGCTGTCCTCCACGTTGATGAGTCCCAGCTTGTGGAATCACTGCTCGTCGCATCATTATTGTGGCCGGGGTAGGAGTCCAGCGTCTTTGATTAATGACGGAAAGGTGAAGGGGGGCTTGAATGGGGAGTGTGTACAGAAGTAGGATGAGCTGGAGTAGAGAGTGGTGTTCCTGTATTTAATTAAGCCTGGGGGAGGGTGACCATTCTTGGGCCAGAGTGATCCTACAGTGACCTCATCTCCAGCTCCTGACCCTCTTTGATTGAAGAGGAGGAGAACGTCGCGCCAATGAGAATCGGTGGAAGGGTGGGGGGGCACCTGAAACCAGCACAGCCAAAACCCCTACGCAGATGGAAGACGGACCACCACCATGAAGAAGGGCTTGGGTGGGGAGCGGGCACAGCGGTGGTGAGCCCACCTATAAGCAGGCACCGTCGACAGCCCTACGCAGAAGGAGGGTGGATCGTCCGGCAACCGTGACCCACCCCGGCGCCAGATATGGGAATTTCTCCGTTATCTTACGGACACGCATGCCTGCGTACACACATCTGCTGTCCGCCCGCACAAGGCTTACCAAGAGCACGCCGACCGTCGCTCTTAGGCCGTTCCGCCGCCTCTCATTTAGCTGCTATTTTCCATTCATCCGCTTATGAATATCAGCCTAATTACATCATCGCCGGACATTTTCCCTGCTCTCCCAGTTTCCTGTAGTGGTATATTACCTCCATTTTCCTCATTATGGTGCTTCACATTAAGAGGTTTGGAGTCTCCATGCTTGGGCAGACAGGAAGACCACGCTGAGGCCAGGCGAAGCTGGGGGCCCCAGAGCCGCGAGATGGGAGCAAAACGTGACACGTAGAGAGTGAGCGCCTGGTGATTAGCGTGCGCATGCTAGCAGCGAGTGGGCTACCAGTAGCTTTTGCTATGAGCTATTCTGACCTCGAAATATTTCTGGAATGCTGTGCTGTTTTCCACGGCCGCCGTGCAGATCACTGGAGGCCAGGTGGAAATGTTACACGCTTGAAGGTGTTACGTTTCAGGATTTGCCAGTTACAGACTCCGTGGGAAAGAAGCCCGGGGTCTATGTGGCTGAAGTGGATGTCCACTTTCGACGGTGTCTCCTAACCTTTCATGTTAAATCGCAGTGACTGTGAAGACGTGGCTGGGATGGGCTGTGATAGTCCAGGAGGCGGGGCCAACATTGTGAGGAACGGGGCGTCTGAGGGATAAGAATGATGCGGAGTGACTCGGCAGGGGGCTTTGGGATCAGAGCTGCTGGGAGGGGCTCAGCAGTGACACGGGTCACGGCCGAGGGCAGTGGCCATGCTGGGGCACATGTGCTTCATTTAGGCCGACACAGTGGGGTCAGCCGGCTGCTTTTTGTAAATTACCCCAGGCTCCTGTTGGGGGGGGGGGGGTCTGGGTGCAGGGGACCTCACAGGGATGGAGGGAGTCAGACATCGCCAAGCCGAGGGTAATGTATCAGGTGATGCGGGCTGGGGAGGAAGATGGCAAAGACCCACTACCGGAAGAGGCACAAACTGCCGCAGCAAAACCAGACAATTACAGTAAGAGGCTGGGCATTAATTATTCAGCGTGTGCCATTACAGTGAATCGCGGGCTTATGGGGCAAGCGGGTCTCATAAATGGCAAACATTACACGGTGGGTATTTCAAGCAGCCAAAGGGGCATTTAATGAGAGAGATGAGTTTTTTTTTCCATGTATCGTAAATACCTGACCAGCTTTAAGTAAAAACCACAGAAATCAGAAACACAAAGAGCCAGTAATGATGATGGTTTTGAGCTCTGGTGGTTTAGGATGGTTAAACAAGGATGTATTCAAAGGATGTTTCCAAGTAGTGTGTGTGTATGGATTAGGTTTCTATTACATTGTGGGGACCAAATGTTGTGATTGGGTTTTAGGGTTTTTCCCACAGAAATGAATGGAAGATCCCCATTTAAATAGGTACGCCAACGTGTGTGCGTGCGTGCCTGTGTGCGTGCATTCGTGCGTGCTTGTGTGTGTGTGCGTGCATGCGTGCTTGTGTGTGTGTGCGTGCGTGTGTGTGTGTGCATGCGTGTGTGTGTGCCTGTGTGTGTGCATGCGTGTGTGTGCGTGCGTGTGCAATGCTACATTGGTGCAGGATAGTTCTATTGTGTTTTATAAGAGTTTAGGAGGAATGAGAGAAAAGTATCTTAACACAGAGTATTACGGCGTAATATAATTTCACCAAAAATAGTCCCTTTGAAGGACTGACGCCTGTGCAAGTTTTAAAATCGGCGAATGTAGTCCTGTTCCAATCCCAGCTGCCCATGAAGGTGACTTACACCGGATTGAATGGTCCTCGGCAGCTCAGTAAAGTCTGCTGTAAGCAGCAGGCACGAGGAGAGTGGGGCCTTATCTGGCCTTTTATTAAGTTTCCAATTATGTCACCTTGCTTCTGTGGGATGAAAGAGGATTGATGGGACTTCAGGAAGCCAGCGTGAGTGCGTTTTTTTTTTCTTTCTTCCTCAAACACATAAAATTCGGAGCAGAGCAGCCCGTTCACTCAGTCGCTTGCTAGCTTCTCCCAGGAAAACAATAAAAAATATATTAGCCTTGCTTTTGCATCTCGAAAACATCGGCGCCATTCTTCCGCGTGTGCTTCCGAATGGCAACTTTCCTCTCCTTTCCATCGACACGGATGCACCTTAAATGCTGAAGCCCGATTGGCTGCATTCTGATTGGTTTCGTAACTACGCGTCGGTATGGCGGGGGGCACTAGACAAGCCCGCGGGGGGGGGCGATTGAGCAGAAGAAGGCATGAATCACCGTAGCCTCCATCCACACGCGACGCTGAACGTCCAAAGGTAGATGAGAAAACGAAAAACAGTTTTAGTGACCTCTTAAGGTGTTCCAGGCCAAACTCACCAGGGAGATTAAACACATCCTATGTACGACCAGGCAACCGAAATCACAGGCTGCTCCAGCTGCCAACAAAAGAAACCAAAGCAGAACAATTTAGCAAATAAGCATCCAGATGACATTATGTGGAAGCAGACAGTTATTCATTCTTTCCGCTCTGAGGTAGCTCCCAAGCTCCCTCTTGAATTGGTTCAAGTTTGCCAGTTTTTGGCTTGTTGACTGTGAAAGTGAATATTTTTACTGCCCAGCATATACAGCCGTGGAAAAAATTAAGAGACCGCTCTGTATTTGTGAACAAATATTCATTTTTAAATACCGGTTTAATCGTGGTTCTGCTGGCAGGAGGCTGTGCTGAGCAGCAGGTTCCTTCCAAGTTTAACATGTCTAAGCCAGCAGTTGACAGTGAAGCAGGAGACACCGGGACTGACGAAAAACCAGCCAGGTAAAGGGCGGAAGTGACATTCTAATACCAGAGATGACTGTCAACTTATCTGACATTTTCTCATGAATCGGGGGATGACATCAAGTGACCTTCAAAAGGACACATCAAGTGCAGATGTGAAGTGCAAATGTGGACAGTACCCGTACACTGAGAAATAAGTGATATGACTTATAAGTTATTAATCAAATATATAAACTATTGAGTACTATTTTACTTAGTCATTGGTATGATAGGCAATTTAGTACAGCAATTTTGGCAGTTAATTAGCTAGCTTTGATCAGTGCTAAATCATGCAGAAAGCTCCCAGTGATCTCTTACGATATAAAAAAATCTGCTGGCAGAGAGAAAGCGAGCAGCCTCGAGCATGTTTGCACAGTCCCTCTGGCGGCGTCGTCCATGCCACGGTTCGGCGGCAGTTCCCATCATTCCCAGCAAGTCCAGCCCACAGACTCTGCACTCCTCACTCTCCCGGGACTGAGGCCCAATAAACGACTGAGAGCCTGGGGCAGCTGGGGGTCCTCAGCGTCGTTATCTGCTCTCGCTTGCTCTGGCCTGGCAACTGTCCACCGGTCGACGATCTTGATTTGACGAGCCCCAGCTCCGCATTCGGAGTCAGACTTTCAAAGAGGGCAGAAAAAAAGCACTGGAATTTAGCCCTGGGGGGGGAAGGAGTTGAATAGACCTGTCACAGGTTATTAAGAACGTAAAATATAAATGGAGATAAGACTGACAATAGCCTGTTTAGCAACGGTGATGACCACACCCGGAAAAACTTGGTATAAATAGGCCATGGTTACGAGTTCACTGTGACCCCCCAGGCCAAGCCGGTGCCCCCCAGGGAAACAGGTAAGTAGAGAACAGCACCAGCACCTGTGCTGCACAAAGAAGTGGGAAAGTCACCCAGGTTAGCCATCCTCTGCTTTTTGACACACTGATTTATAGTCCACCACGTTACCACATCCTGCGAGGAGGCTCTGCTCCCTCTGGATGAAAGTACAACGGAAAAAAAAAACAACACGCAGCGCTTCACAAACTCACGTCGGGGACCTGCAGCACGTCGGAGACGCGGATCCTCCTCAGGTTTACCTGTTCGGGCTGGACGATCCCGCTGCCAGACGCATATGGCCGAGCGCAGGGGTATTTCCGCAGAGGCATCGGAACCCGTCCCCGTCTTCAGCCCCAGTGCGCTGGCTTCTCTGCCATCTCCGGCCCTCTTCTGCACTGTCATCGGTCCTGCAGTGTGAGGTGGGGGGTGGAGATCTTACACCGGGGTAAAGTGCATTAATGAGCCCCCACCTTCACCTGTACCATGTTATTAAGGATTTTAAAGTGGTAGCTACTGCAGAGCACGCCCTAAGGCCCTATAACCCATCTGTAGATGCCCAACTCCCCTCAGACTAATGCCAAAACAGCTGTCCTTTGCACTTGTCCCCCTCCCTAAAAGCCCCCCGTTCCAAGATCTCCATGTTGTCCCAATCTGTTTACCATCCAGACTCAAGTGAATCTCACACCGTGTGTTATTTTCTCATAAGAGCTTTACGATACCATCTGACACACATTCCCAGGGTGTGCAACACCTGAAGTCTGTTGCCAAGTTCTTTTGATTCACGACACCCATGGGGAGATAAAAAGAAAAAAAAAACAGAAAAATCAATACTAATTACATCACCCAGAAGACAGAAGGGTGTCGCATGTAACCAGAGAACAACAGCCAAACCTTACTTCACCATGCTTCGCCATTCTTCACCATGCTTGCATAATGGACTGTACAGTGCTGCTAACTCACACTGGACTTTTAACCTTGCTAGCAAGAGCGATGCCCAGGTAAATCTCCCTGTTGCTTGCTGGGCTTTCGTGGGCTTCCTGCCGTCTTGTCTAAGGCTCAGTGGGACAGTCATGTTGGTAAGCCGGCAGCCTTTTCTCAGCACGCCCTGTCGCTTTCTGATCACACCAAATTGTTGGGGGAATAACTGCGGGATATTTTCTGCCTTGGCAGCGTCCCTCACGTGGATGCCCGCATCCCAGCTGTCACTCAAGGCTGCCCAGAGCCCGCTCATGCCCATCTGTGTGTGCGGGAGCTTTCGGGAAACCAAAAATATGTGCCTGTCCTTCGCCATTGGTTTACAGTAACCCTGTTTATAGCAGGTTAGGATGCTGGCTCACATCCATTCCTCTGTTTTAGGGTTTCTCGAAGTGTGAAGCTAATTTGTGATTCCCGGCCCACTCTGAAAGCCGGCCCCCAATAATAAAGGAAACTAAACAAAATGGCAATAATGAGGGCACCCTATTAAAGAGTGTGATAAGCATCCAGATAATTAGTGGGAATGGAGACCAGTGTAAGTTTTCTTTTGATGCCTGTCCTTGGGGTAATCAATTGTCTACCCCCCAACCTACCAAAATGTTTTCCATTCCAGGAACCCTATCCTTCAACTTATGACACAAACAGTGTTTATGTTCCCGTCCCTTAAGATGACATTTAACACTTTGCTTCAGACCTGACTGCCCCCTATAAACCGCCTGCAGCACAGACTATATATCTGAGACATAATTACAGATACAGGAAATTCTGGTCGATATAAGATGGAACCGCTGGCTTCCAAGAAATGATAATTGGTTAATTAATGAAATAAACAGGCAGTGAGTTAGGTACCCGGACGACAGGCTGAGGACCCCACAGCCAGTTTTAAGAGCTGAGGGACACTTCTTCTGGCATAAAATAAATGTTTCTGTGTCCATCTGTCCATCTCTCTCAGTGGCCACTATGGTTTAAAGGGTCTTTCTGTTAAGAGGAAATGTATTTCTCTTTTTTTGTGCCATCAATCAGGGGTTTCTGTTGTGAAGTTTAATAGAAGTATCCTAGGATGGCCATTGCCTTAAAAGGGTTTTTTTCCCCCATTCCGGCAAATTGGATTTTATCGCTGGTTCATCACCTCTGGGAAATCTGTTGTAAAGCACTTTGTGACAGCTTGCTTGTGAAAACAGGTTATGCTAAATGAAATTAAATAAAATCTGAAATTAAACACAATTTTCCTGGCTGCTAAGTGGCTGCAATTTTTAGCCCAGAGTGAAATAATGACGGTGTCCTTGCCAGCTCTGATCGCCTGTGGGTCAGCTGGTTCATACGACTCTGTTAAACTGCTTACAGTGCCACGCTCACATACTCATTCAGCTTGGTGCTCAACCAAAGCAGGTCACACCACTCAAGGGTAAAATGGTGAACTTGCCAGTCCCACCCCAAAATGTCAAACCCAGTCTTTAATCTGCAATATCCATCCATCCATTTTCTGTAACCATTTGTCCTTTTCAGGGTCACAGGGGGTCCAAAATCTATCCCAAAGGTTACGGACACGAGGCAGGGAACAACCCAGGAGGGGGTGCCAGCCCATTGCAGGGCACACTCACACACCAGACACTCAGACATGCACACCTACGGGCATTTTGGTAACTCCAATCAGCCTCAGCATGTCTTTAGACTGTGGGGGGAAACTGGAGTGGGATGATCTCTGCTTTGGGTCTGTCTTGTCCTCAGAGCAGTGGGATGATCTCTGCTTTGGGTCTGTCCTGTCCTCATTGCTGTGGGATGATCTCTGCTTTGGGTCTGTCCTGTCCTCA